>MU853926.1:0-76619 GCA_033297225.1 Diplogelasinospora grovesii | reverse complement strand
AGCTCCCTCCCATATAGACTGCGCAGGCCAGCAATTAGCTAGCCAGAAGACAGAACACAAGCAAGACACTACTTTTGACCTCAATTGAACGTGTGCAAGTAAGCCGTGACTTCCAACAAATACACTACTTTTAACCTCAATTGAACGTGTGCAAGTAAGCCGTGACTTCTAACAATTACCCTATGTTAAGTCTCGATACAGGAAAGACGGTAAAGGATACCTCCTTGAAAGCGTAATGACGTCATCCTTGAGTTTAAGAACTTGGGGCTGGTGGCACCTGCTTCCTAGAAATTGCAAGAAGTTCTTCTTAGATGAACGGCGTGCCTGTTCGCTGCCATCGCGTTCTTCTGACTCAAACTCTCCGCTCAGCCTCTTAGCGAGCTCAATGCCACGATGAACCAGCTCGGCAATGTAGGCAAAATTATCGGCTTCCATGCCCCTTATAATCATCGGGGGGGTTGCCAATCGTAGGCCTGTGAATCTAAGCCCGACATCTCCGGGTATCGCGTTTTGGTTAGCAAGGATGTTGATAAGACCAAGCACGTTTTCGACTCTGTAGCCTGAAATCCCTTCGCTTCTGAGGTCGACGAGCATCATGTGGCAGTCGGTACCCCCCGTGACAAGACGATAGCCTCTCTCCAGCAGCCCTTGGGAGAGAACAGTCGCAGCTTGTAGAAACAAGCCTTGTTCTCTCCGGGACTCTTCGGTGCGAGCCTGACGCAACGCCACGGTCATGGCGGCGATATTCCTGTAGCTCGTCCCGCACTGGTAGCGCGGGAAGACTGTGGAGTTAATTGCATCTTCCATCCACCGCCGGAAGATGATCAGCGCCCCTTGTGGGCCGCGAAGCGTCTTGTAAGGAGTGGTCGTCACGACGTCACAGAACTGGAACGGCGATGGGAACACACCCGAAGCGACCAGCCCACAGAAGTGTGACATGTCGTAGTGAATCAGCGCGTCAACTCGATCGGCTATGCTTCTCAGTCTCGCGAAGTCTATGTGGCGGCAGTAAGCAGACCCTCCGGCAACGATGATTCGCGGCCGGTGGTGCTGGGCTAATTTTGACACCTCCTCGTAGTCGATTAGGCCGGTTAACGGGTCGACATGGTACGGGATTGAGTCGAACCGATGTGCTGTCTCTGAAATCTTTCTATCGGCTATCTGATGACCATGAGAAATGTGCCCGCCGTGGGAGAGCTCCATTCTCAATAGCGACTCTCCCGGTCGAAGGAGGGCATTGAATGTGTATATATTGGCGAGAGAGCCTGTCATCGCTGTAGGCACTATCAGCAGATTGCGTTCAGACTCGGTAATTGAGGGAACTCACCTTGGGCGTTCACTCCCCACTCGCTGGGAAGTAGATCAAATGTCTCTAAGGCCCGATCCCAGCAGAGTCTCTCAATCGCGTCAACCACAGCGGTCCCGGGATGATACCGCTTTCCGGGATAGCCCTCAAAAGCTGGAACTTATAATCAGTGATGTAGATGCGCTCTATTATAGAAAATGTTAAGGAGGTATCATTACCTGGGAGGTAAGCATTATTTGCCTGGCAAACTGCCTCGGTCGGGTAACTTTCCATCGCCATGAGGCTTAGTGATTGATTGTGCATCTCCCTTTCCTAGAAGTGGCTTAGCATGCTTCCTCTCTCAGCCAGCGATTCGACCTTACAGAGAGCATAAGTTCGAATATCTCGGGGTCAACATTGTGTATGGACCCGTCCAGAGCCTAGAGTATGAGTATCAGCCTTTGTTCAGTGGTGCGATGTTGACTTGAAAGAGAAAGCATGAAAGTTGCTAATCAAGCTCTCCCATGCCATAACCCTGAGATCGACACATAGATCTCTTTTAAGACCTTCGATTGGGCCTTACACGGATTCGACATTCGAATACCGTGAAGAGCTCTGAATGGATCGTTCCTTACATTAAATCCTAGGCTTCTTTCCGGTGGCCACCAGAAAGCTGAGCGCAAGGCATGCCTGGTGCATGCACGGGTGGCTTTAAGCATCTTCAATAGCAGATTCGCCTCCAAGCGAGATCGAGACAAATCCCCGAACAGGACGTTAGCCACCGAAGATGGTGGTGTTGTGTTGTCTGAATTGTCTGAGGCGTGGTAGCAGCCACACGGTGCTGACCAAGTCGATGGCCATTTTCAAAGCCTACCCAAGTGCTTGTCAGAATGCTCACGCGAGCATCGGCCTGAAACGTTGTGCGTGTGGGGTTCAGGTCGCAGCAGTAACTCCCATGCATGAACTATGGCTGCCTAAAGCCTCCTGGGCCAACAGAAGATAAAGCCGACTACAGGCTAATTCTGCTGCAGACGGGAGCGTTGCATTTAGGGATTCCGACATGGGGTCGGGGGAACGGACAAGCCGAGAACGGGATTAGCTGCATGTACATGCATACATACATTGGCAATATTCTGCCCCATCGAAGCTGTTCATGCTTGTAACTGGTAATTAATAAGGTAGGCGCGGGTCGTTGGTTCCAGTCTGGGGTGGGGACTGAACTGTCTCCACATCTTCTGGGCGACTCATTCTTCATCATGTCTGCAATCATCTTCCCCGCCCGCTGCCGGCTAGAGGAAAACCAAGAGTTGTAGACCGACTGCCTGACGCCTGCAAACCAGCCGATCCTGTCCGGAATTTCGTATTGGCAAGTTCCCCGCCTTGGCTTCTATTGTGAACACGCCGATCACTTTCTTTGTGTACCAAACAAATGATCCCGAATCCTTTGTCTAGATGAAGTGTCGCAGCCTGCATCTACTCCTCGCCGATATGGGGTCCTCGGGCTTTACTGTTCAAGGCGTCGAGGGCAATTTCCCTATCAACACGGCTGTACTCCATGGTAAGAAGGACGAACTAATGCTGAGTGTCCTGATACTCTGAACTTAGAAACACTGAGCTTATCATAGAGCAGCTCTTCCAGAGGATACCAGAATCATTAGAGCAAACTGTCATGGGGTGTCCAATATCTGGTATCTGACTGGTGTTATTGAGGCTTTGGACAGAGATGGCAGAACAGTCAAGTACTTCGCAAAGGTTTTAATTCCCAAACTAGACTATTTGCATGCTGAAATTGACTCTTTTCTTTAGTATAGTGTCGGGAATCTCGGTCGCATTTTGACCCGCGGTGAAATTCATGCCATGTCGAAAATACAAGGCATCATCCCTGATGCAGTTCCCACGCCAATCGCGTGGGGAATGTTAGATCTCCCCGTAACTTGTGAGGGCTCCTTCTACCTGGCGACGTTTGTCGAATTTGAGAGTTCCGACCTGCCCGACCCCTCCGCAACCGCTGAGATTGTCGCACGGCTACACGCATCGAGCCTGGGCACCTCTCAGCTGTTCGGATCCCCAGTCCCCATGTACGATGGCTTGTTTTGTCATTTACAAGGATGGGAAAGGAACTGGAGGACTCTGTTCTCAAGAATGCTTTGGCAGGCATACTCCTTTGACAGGTCTATAAATGGACGCTGGGAAGAGCTGGACGTTGCCATCAGCTATATTGTAGCTTACGTCGCCCCGCGACTACTCGATGACCTGGATAAATCACTTGGAGGGATAAAGCCTTGCTTTGTGCATGGAGATCTATGGGAAGGCAATATCGGCCAGGAGGTACACACCGGCAAGCATTTCCTATTTGACTCAAATGGCTATTATGGGCACAATGAAGTGGAACTCACATACTGGAGGACAAAGCACCACAAGATGAGCTCTCTTGACTACTGTGCCGAATACTTTAAGCGCATTCGACCCTCTGAGCCGGCATCGGAAGTTGAAGACCGAATCAAGCTGTACGGGGTTAAAGCTTGTCTGATGTACGCTGCGAACGAAGGTAAATATGCAACAAGGGCAAGGTAAGTAGTCTTTTTAAGGCGCTATTAGAGAACCACTCCCAACGCTGACTCCTTATAGAGCACTACATGACATGAATTACCTGCTGAGGAAGTACGCCCCGGAACATTCTACCGGTATGCCTTGGACTCAAATCCAGCCACGCTCCACGATTCAAGGTTTTCCCGAGAATGACTGCGAAAATGAGAGATCCGCAATCCTTGAAGAGATATTCAAAACTGAGGCAGGGGGGGAAAGCGGTGCGCATAAAGATGATGCATGTTTTTAGGCAATGAACAATTCGTGGCGACGGTGCAGCCTCGAGCAGATCTCAACTAGGTCGAGTTCGTTCTCCGCATTTATATAGCCGTGGCGTATCAGAAATGCAATATATGTCATATTGCACGTCAGCTTCACCTCGCCGTTCCTCATCGCTTTCTGAAGCTCCTCAAGTGACAGTAGGTTCAGCTGTCCAACTTCGCCGTCCCCAATTTGGGGCACAACATCCTGGCGTAGCTCGATTTCGTACAGGTATTGGACTTGGTGTTGGCATCCCGGTTCTAACCGGTCAGTGACCGTCAGCTGGAAGGAGTTGATACCGCAGCTTCTGATGTTTGAGCGCGTGTATTCGGGATCCAAGCAGATTTCCTCCTCGCATTCCCGGACGATTCCCTCAATTGGCTTCTCCCCAGCCCACGACAACCATCCCTGCGTCACCAGCGTTCCTTATGCTTCGCGACATATATATTCCAATTCTCTATTCTTAAGACTCCATTGTTTGGCAACTTGAAAGCGTCTGGTAGTATTAGGCCCAAAAATATTGTCACGCTAGTACCGGCCCAAGGGCGTCCAAGAGCACTGGAGCAGTAGTATCCGGCTGTAATTTGGCACATTGGTTATGATCATCGACACTGTCGGCCGGAAGCCATTGCGGTTGGGCTTACCTCACCAAGTCAAGGTCTCTTGGCTTCGCAGCCCCTAGCAAAAGTTCCACAGTCGCCAATGTTTACTGCACTGCGTTGTAGGGCAACTCACAGTTGCAAGTTCTTTTCTTAGATGGAAGCGCAATACACCGGTAGGTCGGGTGGTAGGTGCACGATGGAGACCGGTGTGAGGGGGGCGGGGAGTCAACCGTTCCCCTCACTAGCCCTGTTTCGGCATGGGGCCGTTAATGGAGCTGTCAATCTCTCCAGGACAATTGACAGCGAGGAGGTATGTTGTACCCCGCCAAAATCGGAGACTACTCGAAGAAGAAAGTCCTTGACCGCCAGGTTCAAAGAGGGCTGCCCGAAACCCAACGCTCCCAGGTAACCTGCTTATACCAACGGCTCTCAGTTTCTAAAAGTGGTGGCTACATCGAGAGTTTGCTAGATCACAGTCCTGCCCCGGTCACTGAGTGTACTCCGCAGTACCCGCCGAGTCTTTTCCAGCAAGCGAATACGCCATGGGTTCCGGGAAGATTTACCGCGCAAGCACTACGGCGCCGGTGAACATTGCCGTGGTCAAGTACGGGTTCCCAGATCGCGGAGACCTTAACGCATGTATTTTGAGGCTGACCCATCTACTCGCGCGATTGCAGATACTGGGGGAAGCGTGATCGAAAACTCAACCTCCCGACCAACAGCTCGCTTTCTGTGACACTGTCGCAATCCGACCTCCGCACGCTCACAACCGCCTCTTGCTCCACCTCCTACCCATCGTCCGACGGTGACTCCCTCCTGCTCAATGGCGAGCCCTCCGACATCTCAGGTGCTCGAACCCAAGCCTGCTTTCGCGAACTGCGCGCTCGCCGAGCTGCGCTCGAAGCTGCCAACCCCTCGCTCCCGAAGCTCTCGGCAATGTCCCTCCGTCTCGTCTCGGAGAATAACTTTCCTACCGCGGCAGGCTTGGCATCATCGGCAGCAGGCTTCGCAGCACTCGTGAGGGCAATTGCCGATCTATACGAGCTTCCCGACTCCCCAGCGGAACTGAGCTTGATTGCACGCCAGGGTTCTGGGTCTGCGTGCCGTAGTCTGTTTGGAGGCTATGTTGCATGGCGGATGGGTGAGGCAGACGACGGGAGCGACTCGAGGGCTGAGCAGGTGGCCGAGGCGGCGCACTGGCCCGAGATGAGGGCGTTGGTCCTCGTGGTGTCCGCTGCAAAGAAGGGTGTAAGCTCCACGTCGGGCATGCAACAGACTGTCGCCACATCGGGACTTTTCCGAGAGCGCGTGTCACGGGTCGTCCCGCAGCACATGGATGCAATGGAGAAGGCCATCAAGGAGCGAGACTTTGCCGCATTCGCCGAGGTGACCATGCGAGATTCCAACTCGTTCCATGCTTCGTGCGCAGACACTTACCCGCCTATATTCTACATGAATGACGTATCGAGGGCAGCCATTCGCGCAGTGGAGACGATCAACGCGACGGCCGGGAGGACGGTGGCGGCGTACACGTTTGACGCCGGTCCGAACGCCGTGATCTATTACTCGGAGAAGGACACAGAAGCGGTCGTGGGCACTTTCTTCCACGTCTTGGGGGCTGATCTCCATGGGTGGAAGGACGACGTCGTCAAGGGGTTGAAGCCAACACTGTCGTTGGAGGAAGGCGTCGCTGGCTTACTGAAGGCTGGGGTTGGTCGTATCATTATGACTGGTGTTGGAGAGGGCCCCATCAAGACCGACGAGTATCTCGTGGACGGAGACGGGAATCCTGTGAAGAGATGACGATTTTTCCAACCGAAGAAGTTGGACGAATTAAACCTCAGGCTGCACTGACTTACCTCGCTTGCCTACCAGCAGCTTGAGCAAGAGTATTCTTTGACAAGTTTACCATGTAGACCTGGTGATGAACTTGTTAATTTTAGCGAGGAATGTCCGACTGAACGAATGAGAAAGTGTTGACCTGGTTCCTGAACCGGCTTTTTTGTTCTGTTATCTTCCATTACATACCTACTGTATAGATGAACCTTATTGATGGGGTGTCGATTGTGCAACGACGAATATTTGCCAGTTCGTACGCAAATGTAGGGAGGTAAGGTAGGAGCTACAAGAGACTCCATGTTCCTAGAGTGATACTGTGCGGTCAACTTTAACGCTTCCACGGTCTGGACGTATATGGATTTACCTAGATAAGGCGATAAGCTTACCGGGGGCACCTACTCCGCACTGTAACTTGGCACTTGCATGCGTACAGTACATACAGAGGACGCGGATGCAGTATGTACACACCAGCGTACGCACGTATATATATATACCTTGGTATGTACATGTACATGGTACATCACTTCTCGGGGTCCTGAGGCTGACGTCCCGTCGCGACAGCACCCATCCATTGGATTGCCAAACGAAACAGAAAGGGGACAATTTCGATTGAACCCGGACTGAGGACCTACAAGAAACTACCCCGATGATAAGGACGACGCACTGCAGCGTCCATTTTGCGCCTGCCATTACTCCTGCGACGTTCTTGCGACCATTCGTATATGGCCAATCGACAGTAGCTTGAAACCGAATGTCGGCACCGCGATGAGCAAAAGTATCTATGACATCGACCCAGCGGGTAATGTGCTCTGCACATACGCCGATTCAGAGAAGGAGGTTCTTCAGAGTGTAAGTCTTCCATCGCCCTGACAGACAGTCGGGCCGGTAGTAACATCCATTTACGCCCGTTTAATTCTTCATCGTTCTTCGCTCCCGTGTCATTCTCCCGTCGTACTGTCGCATGCTTCCCACAGCATTGCCTTCTTCTCCATGCAGAACATGTGAGCTGAGGAAAACACAGGAGAAAGCCAAAGTTCCCCTGGCAAAGGCGATATTCTATGCCTTCTTACCCGCTGGATATCCTCACAGCGTCACCGATGACTATCTGGCGTACCAGACCTACGACTCTCTGCAGGCATTCTCGTCTTCCATCACCTCTCTTCTAGCCAACAGAGCCGTCCTCGAGGGTTTGGGCGTTGGAGATTCTTCCTCCTCGCCCACTGGAGCCCTCATCCTCAAGATCATTCAAGACACTTTCTCCCGGGTAGCTACGATCCTCTTTGCGCACCGGATGGGTCAGGCGATCGAGCCTGAATGCAAATTCTATCGGTTTCTGGCCGATATCTTTAACGACAGTGCCCAATTCCTTGATCTTCTTACCCCAGCTCTCCCCTACTTCCCCAAGCTGAGTGTCATGGTGTCAGCCAGCATCCTGCGATCATTGTGCGGTGTCGCGGCCAATGCGAGCAAGGCAAGTTTGTCTGCGCATTTCGCCCTGAACGGAAACCTCGCCGAGCTGAACGCCAAGGAAGCGTCGCAGGAGACCATTGTCAGCCTGCTCGGCACGCTCACTGGGACGCTGGTCGTCAGGGTGGTGCATGATAAGCAAACGGTATGGATACTGATGGTGCTCCTGGTGGGCGTACACCTCCTAACCAACTACCGTGCGGTCCGAAGCGTCAAAATGCGCACGCTCAACCGGCAGCGTGCTACCATTGTCTTCCGTGAATGGCTTGACCATAACGCCATCCTCAACCCTAGTCAGGTCTCGCAGCGCGAGAGCATTCTGCTGAACGGCAGGGGGGACATGTCGAGTAAGAGCGGTGACTACACGGGCTTTTGCGAGTTTGGTACTTATGGCGATGTCAAAGGCTGGAACCCGCGCGGTTATCACCGGTACGACTTTGAAGCGCCAAGCTACTACCTGGGCATCTGGCACCGAGGGGGTAACTTTTACATGAGGATCGCGCTCAAGGAGGGCACGAACAACGCGCTCTCTGCCTGGTTCGACGCCGTCAACCATGCATATCACTTTGACTCGGCGCTCAAGGACGGTCTGGAGAGCCACTACGAGAACGAAATGCCGCTTGGCTATGTGTCAGAAGACCAGAAAAGGACCATCTTTTCGGCGCTAAAGAGCGCGGGCTGGGACCTGGACACGGCCGCACTAGAGACAAGAAGTCCGGTCCGGGTCCGGGTAGGTGATGGGAAAAAGGGCATGTAACACCCAGTTCCAGACGACGTTGTCCACATCCATGGGTATTTGGACGGTGCAACTGCTTCTTGCGGGTCATGTGCTAATTTTTGCCAACTGCCAGTCGCCGTCGTAACATCAGAGAAGGAGCCGTCCCCCTTGTCTTCCTTTCACCAAGGCCATCAGGAGGTTAAGCACGATTAGTACATGCGAGGCGTTGCAGGAGGGGTGCGAAACTACTTCAGGACTGCAGGAGATGGCGTGCGTTTGCTTTGGGTTTCATCTTTGCCGAACTAATGTACCTAGAGAAAGTACATCCACGCGAGATACCACGGGAAAGATATGTCGATATGTATTGTACTCATTTTACCTTTTTCGAAACGATTGCTTCAGACCCAGAGAGATGAGGGTCATTCAATGTGTTGCCTCTACCCAGACGCCTTCTCTAACCCTCTCGCTGCAAGTTCATGTCAGTACCTTCGGACCGAACAGCTGATGATAAGATAGTGATACATCAATAATACACCTGGTGACCGCCGCGGCCGAAAGTATCACGCTAGACCCGTCGCACGCAGGGCTCTCATTTTTACCCCCTCCCAAGTATTCAGTTTAGGCCGTACGTCGAGATAGAAGTTGACCTTTCCGGCCCCAGTCCCGTCCTGGCGGCCAGCATAGAAGTCGATTACATATTCCACTTTGGTTCCGCATCGGTCGACAACCCAGTCATGGCGATCAAACGGTGCTGTATAGCCCAGCAGCGTATTGATGCGAGCCTTGGGGCTCATGCTCTCGCTCAACCCGGCGAAGCTGTGCAGCCGCGGGCCACCGCATGCGCTGTGTGGCGCCACGTAAGGCTGTTCCCACTGGAGTATCTCGGCCCACGCCCGTTCGTTAACGGCGTTATGAATTGGAACCACCGTCTTCATGTCCGCCGCCGCCGCGCCGTGTCCCTTCCGCTTCATTGCCTCGAAAAACATCTTCTCTGACGGATACACCCAGTTACCGGTCGCTGATGTGCCCGTCTCCTGCTCGTGATTCACAGGGCATGCCGATGGACCCGGCGCGGAGGATCGCGGGATACTGGATACCTCGCGCGAGGTATCGAGTTGAGGGTGCGTGGCAGTCGGAGGGGATCCTGACTGGGCGGGATTGGCGGCTGGTGGTTGTGATGTCGCCTGCTGCTGTCGCGAGAACAACGGAATGTGCCATGGAGACCACGAGGACGAGGACCATGATGAGGAAGTATGTGCGGAAGCTGAAGTCAATGGGGTTTGTTCTGATGACGGGCCTCGGGATAGTGTCGCGTCTCCTGCTCCTTGCTGCGCTCGTTCTTCCACTCCCCCCACTGGCGCAGCACGCGCCTGACGCAGCCAAGTCTCCCGGGTCTTGTGGTCGACAGGGCATTTGACCTCGCCTTCGCCCGCCACCGTCGTGACACCTTCAGTGTCAGTGACGCCCGAATTGGTCATTTTCGTATTTGCTGCAACGGGCTTGCTACCGCTGCTAGTGCTCGAGTCTTTCCGGCTGACAAGAACAGTATCTAGCAGATCAAGATGCATCGTGCAACCATCTCTGGCCACGATGCTATTCGTCTTGAAGGGTAGAGAGTGGATTGCGCAAGGCTTTGTATGCCGCCACACGGGAGCTTGAATGACGAGAAGGCATCTGGCTGAGGGAAGCGCAGGAAATTTAAGCCGGCACCTGTCGCAGCCCCACATCGGTGGTCAAGCCAGCTGGCATGACCCTCGGTATCATGTACGGCAATGCTGATTGTATCCATAATAGTATAAAAGCCTGTCCCTGTGGCCGGCTTAGATGCTCACATTGTGCTGCAGAAGGCAAGTCTCCTACGATACCCTTTTTCTATTTCCTCACATAGGTAGCTGCTCAATACTGGTAATTATCAGTTAATTATTTCACCACTGTAGTTGATGTTGACAAATGGTATGATCGGACAGTCGTCCCTACCATACTTGGCATCCACCAAGATATTAGGTACATGGTACGGCGTACCTACAGGTAAATAATGGGACCACTCGAGCACTTGCGCAACCCAACCTTCGGTTTTCGAGCTGTGTGGCCCTACGATAGATAGGAATCGCATCGCACTGGCAGACTGTCTTGGACGGAAGGTACATGGAGATGCCCTTCCAAGCTGGAATGCGAGGCCCAACCTCTGTAGAGGCTTAGCTACCTGTAGCGAAAGCACAGCACGAGTAAACTGTTACAGTCTGAAGTGAAGTGAACTGGCATTGATCTCTCTGACGAGGTACACCAACAACAATCGGTCTTTACTGTTGTAACACTGAGCTTAGGGCTCATCCAGGGTAGACCTACCACGGCACGCTGTGTCCCTCGTTTCCACAGACGCAAGTGTGACGTCGTCCGCATCGTTATCACTTTATATCCCATACTTGCCGAGGCAAGACCAACAGCAGCGCCGCGCTTCAAGTCTTGATAATACAAGCACTATAACTGAATGAGCCCTGATCATGCTCCAGCTCGCCTCTAGTCATGAAAACGCCGCCCCACGTATCTACGCGGGCATCGTCCTGATTCTCCATGGTATTCTGACACCGATCCCATTACACAAGTAAACTTCTGGTTCCATGTCTCTGTCAAGGGACTGGACATCGTGACAATATCTTCCTACTGCTCAGGAAAATGCAGCAGCACCGCCGGTTTCGACTGCCTCGATCTCGGCGAGGCTGATCGGCGCTCGGCGGAAGCGGGCGGGTAGTTCATTCCGGTCAAAGAAGATGCCCGTGGGCGGAGCAACAGGTCCAAGTTCGAAGCCCGACTGGCCCCCAATGCCTGCACTGCCAGACTTGATCGTCTTTCGTAGAGGGCCGAATTGCTGGGCGTGGTCACGGTATGTACTGAAGGAGTGATGGGACGATTGCTCGGATGCGGCGCTCGTGAAGGAGGACGGCAGGGAGTGGGTTGGTGAGGCGGGATGGGGTTGGGGCGTATGATCAACGGATGCTGCAGAAGTTGATTAGCTTATCGACTCGACATGCAGAGAAGCACGCGAGGGGATTTGCACCGTGGATACGCACAGGGAATTGAGCGCTTGCCAATGAACTTGATGGAAGGGGTGCGTTCGGCATGCTGAGCAGCCTGCCGCAGGACTTTGGTAGCGAACATGTTGGCAGCTATGCGGGAGTGTTGCTTCTGGTGTTGCAATCGAAAGATTTCGAGTCGTAGACTAGTTGCGTCCCAGAACGATGTCGTAGCGTAGCTCCGATGTTTGCCCACAAGCTTTTTCTCCACGCAACGACTGCTGTCCTGTGCGAAGTCTTCGGCGTGTAACCAGCGGAGCAATCTTGAGGGGGCGGGAGGACAGGTCGAGGGAGGAGAACAGGCAGCGATGGGGCGATGAAGGAGAAATTATCGGGAGTTTGAGAGACACAGGGAGTTCCTGAAGTGGACGAGGTGAAGGGACGCAGTAGATAAAGCGGGTTTTTCTCACAAGCTTCCGAGCTTGCTGCCACACCAAAAAAGCCTCCCGCGGACCTAGACTGAGTCAGCCAATCACCAGCTCGCATTGATTGAGCGTTCTCGCCCAGGATTGCCGAAGCCCGACGCAAAAGTGGCATGCACTAAAAGCCCCGGAGCCACATACCCCCCATCCTGCCTGTTGCACCCCGATTGCCTTTTCTCCGCTGCGACCTGGAAATGCAATTATCTCTCACTAAGGTAAGCGTCAAGGATTGCCGCATCCTCAACCACGCAGCCAGCAACCCTTAAGCCGCCTGTAGGCCTCGTCTGGACAAGCGTGTAGATAGATCCCACGGAAATGCAATATTAGTTATTAAGTTATTAGCGGGGACAGGCCTTTTGGCTCATCTGTTGACTCTCAAAAGCTGACATCCAAGCTAAGACTTCCAGTACGTATCGCCCTTGACCAGGTTACCCCACCTTTGGGGAAAGAACTCGCATGGGCCATGGGGTGATCTTGATGTTGTCCGGTGCAAACATCATCCCACTCATAATCGAACGACACTCTCCCACGGACTAAATCCCATGGTGATGGGTATGATTGGATGTAATCCATTAAACTTGAACCTGCATCTGCACCCATATAGGTAGAGTTCTCAAGGGACATTATTATTTTACGCGGAGGTGGTCGGTTGTCTCGTGATGCCTCCGATGCCACTCTTGAGGCCCGGCTGACTTTTTACACTTTCACCATGGATTAACTCGCAGGTTATGACGACGCCGCACACGTAAATTCAGTCACTCCTGTTAATTAGCTGGGTAAGATCGAAAGTCTTCATGCCTTAAACCTTTACAAGTTATAACCATGTATATGCGGTCCTTAGCTCCTTACTTATAAAGAAGCTTTTCCGAAGAGTATTAAGAGGAGGAGCAACCCTCCTTCCTTAACTACCCCTCCTCGTTAACAGGGCGTGCTGGAGGAAGATAAAGTAGAGCTAACCGTTACCGATTAGCGACAAGTTGTTAGTGAATGGCAATAAATGACTTACTTTACTTTTCTTCCCGCAGTTGCTCGCTTAGTAAAGAGCATACATACCACAGTATGCTAAACTTGTTCGTGCTCTTATATCTGAGCAAAGGTGCCTCGCTAATGCTATTAATTAGAGGCGGCTTTGCAAGTTGCAAAAAAAGATTTAGTCGAGGCTCTATCGATGGATAAGGTACATGGATCCTAACGGCGTATGTAAAGTACAGAGAATGAAGCATGCTGATTATGTGGCCGAGATGCGTCTTGTCCGTGATAACGACCTTCCATCGGTGCATGAAGAGAACACACAAATTCGCTACAAAGGTGCTGGGTGGCTGTCACCACCGTTCCCATGCTTCGAGCCAGTTTGCGCCTGACGAAGTCGGTCTGCATCTCGGACAGTCAGTCCAAAGGTCCCTCGCTGCCTCTAGCGAGTGATGGCGCCGCTGAAGTGTCCGGTTGAGCTATCGATAAGGACCGCACTAATGAAAGCACTAGCTAGGCTCAGCCAAAGAACCCAGCTATGCCGTTCTTTTGGTTCGGATCACTGTTTAGCCTCCAGAGCCTCCCAAGTGGGTGATAAAATGAGGCACCGCAAGTTACTTACTGGGCTCTGGAAATACTATAAAGCAGGCAACAGGAGTAGAAATTCTTCAAAAAGCATACCAAAATGAAGCTTATGAGCTCGACTACCACTTGTTTGCTTTTCGTTACAGCACCGTTGGGTTACACACTGCCGTAGACGATATTGAGCGGTGGTTAAGTGCATTGCGGTACCTGTTTTTTTGTCACCCACTTGCCTCCCTTATTCTAGGTTTTTGTCAGCTATGAGATCTCTGGCCCAAGCAAGGCTTCTGTGAAGGACGAACGAAATGTGATCCTGAGAGAAAACTTTTCCTAGGTTATGTATGCAAGTATGTACGACCTTGCTGACTGAAGATGCGTGGGGGCCTGCTGGGGGCCGTTCGACCAAGGAGGGAAGTCGTGGATGAGGTGTTCCGAACTTTCTGAACCACTGGCTCGTGAGTCTTCTAAGATCTCAGAGCACCTTCGGCACGGTCGAGTTGGAGAGGGATTAGGCGCTCTTGGCAGCGCGAAATGGTGTTCGTCACTTGATTGCCATTCATTGGAACAGATGAACGATAATAAGTCACCTAAAGCTGGCGCCATCTCAGGCCCCTCGCCTAGCCGTCCCTGCAGGGCCAGAGTCTATGTCTCCGTATCTGATGGTGGTCGCAAAAATGACTGGAAGATCAATTATAAAACCCGAGTAGATGAACAAGTCAGTTATCGAGCTGCAGCATCCGTCTTAAGCCCATATACTGCCCCTTCAATCTTTACTGAATTTACTCGCGATGCTTCTTTATCCTTCGCGGTCATGATCCCTTTGGCCGTGAACAAGACCAGTTTTTAGCGTGGACCCACAATACGACCAGTGTACTTCTCAACCAGCGCTTTGGGCTGCCAGTGCTAGGTGACTGGACGTCTCGAAAACGCCACGATTTTTGAGCGAGGGGAGCCGATTGGCTATAGACCCTTGGACGCTAAAAAGTGGTCTTGTTCACGGCCAAAGGGATGGGTTGGGAACTGTAACCAACTACCTAGATGGACTGTAGCGGAGCAAATTGTGGGTATCTTTCCCTATCATGGTTTAGCTAGAGTGCCGAGTTGTGGGTACCGTAGAGTCGGCTGGGCGCCCGAGTTTCAAGCCACCGATTTTTTAAAACGAGCGCCCATCCGAAGTACGTATCCACCTTGTGCCTTCCCTTTTTTTACATATTATCGATTGGCTCCAGAGCTCCGGTCCGCCCGCGCGTGCTTCCCCCCGAAGCGACTCTGTCAGCCTGTCAAGCCTGCCTGTCCGGGGCCTTGCTCTCGGGCTGTCGCTGGCTTTTCGCGGAATCTTCCAAACCAGCGCGACGGGCCTTCCCACCACACATTTCTCGCTCCCACCCTCCTTTAAAAGCAGGCTTCTGCCTCGCCAACAGATGTCAAGCAATTCTAGCCATACAATGCTGTTTCGTCCAACCTGGTGCAGACACACGACATCGCAGCACGCTCACAGTCAATATATTGAAGACAGAATCATTCATGGTGCATGGAGCTGTTGTTCTTAGCAAGCGCCAGTAACAATTGCTTTTCAACACAGTGCCCCCACGGGGACGCTCCTCACCAGGGAACCCAAGGGTTTGCAGAGCAGTCTGTCTTCCTCTCACGTGCTCGGGCTGAGCATCGGCATCTGCCCACGGCCGCTTCAACTGGTCTCACACACGCTGTTGTCGCCCAACCCATTCGCCGAACACTCCTTGAGTCGGAAACAACTCCAATTGCGTCTGAAAGTTTCAGTCGGGCCTGCGCAGGCCAGGCAAGACTCATTCGTGGTGGCAGCACCAGTTGCAGCGGGACCAAGCAACTTTGACGGCGACAAGCTGTGAGCCAGCCATCACGCTAACCCCACGCCGGATCGTATTTCAGTCTACAGTGCCCGATTACACGTGGTTCCAGTCGGTACTACTGATATCTGAGACTGCAGTTTTCGATTACCCACGTATGAACCCCTTGGTTTGGCGTCCACGAATTGAAGTCGACATTCGGCTAAGGTAAGTAGCAGGAGGACCAACCGACGAGCTCTGAGGAATCTTGGCCGCCGTATTCTGATCGCATACCTGGCTTGCATTTTCGAACTCTCCCATTTTCAATCGTCAAGAAGACGCAGAAATACGCGAGGCACGGAAATCAAGAAGACCCCCGCGTCGCACTGAGGCGATCAAGAACACAACTCATAACCTTGAACCCTTGGACTTTGACGCTCTCATTAAGGGATGTGACGGCGGGCCTCCAAGATCAGCTGCATCCTTTTCACAGTTTCTTCGTCCTTTATCCATGCCGGTAAACTTGGCCTTGCCTCGCAGCCCCGCGCTATCCACGTCAACCGCGCGACCCAGCGTGATCCTGCCTTGTGCAGCACCAGCCCGCCTGAAGCTTTTGTGATCTCTAGGATTCCACCCGCCTGCATGGGCTGCTCCGCAAAAAATCAGGAAGAAAAAATTCCCAACGCACGCTAGGAACCCAATTCCTCCGCCTCAGCAGTCCGCGCTGCGTGGTATGGCTCGAACCCCGACAACAAATAATATCTGCCCCGCCACTTTCCCACGTTATCACGCATCCCACACGACAAACCTCAGAAGCCTGCATGCCACACGTCACGAGTATTGACTCCATCGCATTTCCGTTTTCAGCATTAGTCGCGTACGGCGATCCAGCATGTCGCCGAGACTAAAACCCTTGATACTTCCACAACTGGTGGAAGAGCGGAGGAAGATGGAGCTTCAGCAATTAGATGACGGCGAGCACTCCTACGTCTACTACACTCACAATTCGTCGTCATCCGACATCGCATCCCCATCGCCTGTTACGCCTACCTTCTCACGCAGCGGCCATTCGAGATACTCGGGTTCTACCTCATCTTTAGAGATGATGACGCCTTCGTGCTCTGAGAGTCCCGCTTCGCCGACTCAACACGCCCACGCGAACAAGAACAAGTCGTCTCAGCTACCCGACGTACAGGAAGATCCGCTGGAGAGGGAAGAGGAAAACACCAACGTCGTGCAGGAGCCATGTGAACGTGTGTTCCGCCCGTATGACTTCTTGGGTAAGTGTCGCAGACTGACTCGCGACCTGATCACCACCTCCTTCACCTGCTATGCTAACAATATGGCATATGGCTAGGCGATGAACCGTGTCATCATGAGAGCGATTTGGCGCAGAGCGCGACACTTCTACCTTATATCGCGTGCGATATTGATTACGACCTGGGCTTTCTTAGCGACACGGATTTCAGCGGCAGTACGAGATACAAGAAAAGGCGGCATGTGTCGGACACGGGCTTCTCGAGTTGGGGCACACGACTCGGATCGAGACTGCCTAGCTTGCCTCGCTGGAGATCTAATAGTAGACGCAAAGACTTCGCATTCTCTCCCGCTTCCGACCCGTCCCTAGATCAACGTCTCGCTTTCTCCCGCGCTGCATCCAGCAGATCCTCCTCTATATCGGCCCCTGCCCACGGGCATCCTGACAGGGCAAACGAGCCCCCTCTACCAGCAACTCCTGCTCTCTCGTTCTATGACAGCACCGAGAGCTTCGCGCTTCCCTCCCCGCTTGACATAACCAAGCCCGACGTCAGGCAAAGCCTCGAACGAGAACGCACCATGGCCACCACTCCTCTTCTGCCCCCGCTCCTAACCGAGCCTCCCCCTTCTTCCCAGCTACAAACGCATTCACTACAGGCCTCGCCGTTGCAGTCGCCAACAGTTGAGCCTCCTGTTCCTGAAGCTGCAACCTCGCAGCCGTATCCCACTCCACCATTGAGCACGAAGGTGTCGATCTCCTCCTTTCGCCGCGGGACAGTGTCTAGCACACACACGGAGATCCCTTCCCCAATCCCGCATCTGCTCGAAAATCACGATGCCTGGTCAGATCGTCTCGGGCACGCGAACTTCACTATTGAGCCTAAGCCGTACTCACCCGATACGCCCGATTTCTTAACGCTTATGGCTTTCCGCGGGGACTGGAACCGTGCAAGGATCAACTATACAAAGCACCTGGTGCGCACCGGCGAACACTACGGTACAACATCCAAGACGTACGCACTTACGGAAGCGAAGTGGGCTGAAATCGAGCGTGAATGGCGTGCCGCTGAGGACTACCTCGTTCGCCGGATGGAGCTGGCTGGACGCAACGATGCATTCGCAACTATGCAATTCCGTCGCGCTACTGAAGACGTGCTCCCGGCTGCCATCCCCCGGATGCTTAGCGACGAAGGGAAATTCCCGGAACGTGGGGACATGGATATTGTCGGCCCTATGGTCCGTGACACGGTGATGGCGCGCGATGGTCATGATGAGAAGAAGAACACTCATGCTGGCTGGTTCAAGAACCTCGCCGAAAAGGTTGGGCTTCGGAGATGATCACCTCGCTTTACTCTTTAAGATGTGGACGACTCGGCGTCGGAAGCCCGTTGCCTCTAATCCGCAAACGAGCATTGATGAACATACGCTCTACGTTCTCATGTTGTCAACGTCCTTGTGGTGGCCGGCAAAGATCGGCACACATTTCTTTCTATCTTTTCATTAGGGGCCGAATCCCTCTCTTTTGCTTTCTCTCTGCTCAAAGATACCCTGGCAGCTTACATGATCTCTTCGGCCGATATGAGGCTGCCTATTTCGGCGATCCGTTTCTGCCTTACGCGTTTCACATACCTCCGCCACACAGTGGCGACGTACATATTACTGTTTACATTTACTACTTAGTATCTAGACTTAACAAGTGTTGTTCTGCAAGTGACGGGGAAAGCACTGCTTTGTACATTTCCCAAAGGGGGGGGGATGCAACTCCTTTGTATATCAAAGCCATTGGGCGGCGCACTAGGCGGGACTAATATGGGATACATCAAAACATAGACATGGAAGGGGTTTTTAGGCCTTACAGTATTTGGGTTTGAAGATTTGGGTTACTTAAAGCTGAAACAAGTATTTACGGTATCTCTTCTGGTTCGTGGGAAAAGGTCAATGGAAAAGGCAACCAGCCGTGTACACAACTTCTGTACACCTCATTTTAGCAAGCTGTGTTGCGTGGAGGGGCACATCGCCGGTGTGGAGGGGAGGCACTATTTGCTGTGTGGCGTTGAGCTCATTCTGGGAACTGGGTGATAGTCGCAGCCCTCCGGCTCTGCGCCGAAGACTGGTTTGCTGAAGTGACGAAGACATGATGTATGAAGACCATAGGAGACTAGTAGCCTTTTCTGTTTTTTTTTGCTGTGCTACAGCGGCGGAAAAGGTATGTGAATGTGAAATAACTCTGGCGAAAGGTTGATAAATCAAGTACGTATTCCGCAACGCTCTGAGGTCGGTCCCTTAGTCGGTCCCTTAGGCGGTCCATCTCGCCACGACATTAATCATCTCTCTCGGAAAGGCCACACTGCCATGCCGTGGCAGCTTAAGACACTCTAGGCAATGTAGCTTGGCTACAGTTCCCCGTACAGGCCTCTGGTCTAGATTTTCTTACATACCGGTAGGTTCTGACACACCTCCCAGTACACCGTAACACGACCCTAATATTCATCGTTGTCCGACTCTCTAGCTCACATGACCCCTTGTAGCTTCACCCAGGCTCGATCCAGACACAACAGCTTAATCTGAGAGGAGTAAGTAAGTGGGTGCAAAAATGCTCGCTACAGGTACTGCCTGCTTCGACCAATACAAACTACTGTCCCAACAATTTCACTTGTTGAAGCATACAAAGACTGTTAGCGAGCATTTTTGCACCCACTTAAGTGGTGGAAAGAAAAATGGACCCATATGTTAACAATCTGCCACTAATATTTGGTGAATGGGTGTTAGTGGCTGGCTCTATTTTTCTTTCCACCACTTACCACTTAAGGAGGGGACAAGATATTCCTGCGAACCAGGTACTACAGTCATCCCCCCGCACCTTAGTGAAACACGTGGCGTCCAACGGGCCCGGCCCCTCTATCGTCATCCTCGGCTGGCGGTCAGCCATGTCTCACGTCCCGCGTTCCTGCCAAATGAGACGGGAGAGGAAGTGTGGAGGCGGAGACAAAAACCGGGGTTTCTTTCAACCTAGAGAATCTCAAATGAACAAGCGAAAATACACCAAAAATGTACGGAATAGCAGCTAAGTATCCGTAAGAATCAGTACACAATGCATCTTTACACAGCACCGAGTGCGCAAACGACTTACCTATGAACGTGTTAGGCAATAGGCGATTTGCAGCGGACCGCTGCTTCTGTATGCAGTGGTAACAGAAATGCGTGTGTCCGATTTGGGGCATTTAAAGGATTGCTCTTAACTGGGGCCTTGCCTGCGTTGCTAGTGTGAAATTTCAGGGCTTGCTGCCTGTTAGGTTCGGTAGCCATTGTAATCTGGTGCACAGCTTGATTAACGCACTTTATTCCTAACTCTAACAGCTTCGGCTCCTAATGCTAGGTCGTGAAGGAGGCTGCCCTAAGTTTTCTACCTGCGATAAATAATGAACCAGAGAAGAAAAGCCGAGACTAGAATAGGGGATAAAGATCGGAGCGAGGCAGCAGACTTGTGTGGCACTCACATTCACATACGGCGAGAGTCTTCAGGGCGCTGGACCAGCATCACAGGATGTAAAGCTCTGCTTACCCGCGTAAGGTCAGAACTGATGACCCTCCGCGTAGAACTTGCGCGCAAGACCGAGCGGCAGGAACTCCGGTACCGGGCCGTAACTGGACATGCTTCGGCCTCAGTTCTCTCTCGTCTACGGATTGACTGGCTAATTGCTCGCATCACCATATCCGGAACAGGCCTTTACCCTGGTCCTGTGCTTCTCCGCATCATCGGGACCCCTGCCAGCCAGCCATCGCCATTCGCTACCGGGTGATCGGCACTTAGACGCGGAACGACGTAGCGTTAATCTCTCGCCCGCCTTTACCAAGTTCCAAGTTCCAAGAAGAGGAGGCGCCATTGTCCTTCCAACGAACACAGCTCTCTCATCTCTTTGCATTTCTTCGTTGTCGGTTCTGTGAGCCTATTGCTGCGTGACACAAGCCAGGCATGGGGCAATCACAACAAAGGCACAACGTCGGCGAGGATGCAGCAGCCCTTGAGCGGCTTGGCGTAAAGCAAGAGCTAGGCCGCAACTTCTCCAAGGTGTCGATGCTCGGTCTGGCATTCGCCATTCTCAACAGCTGGACCGCCTTGGCAGCATCGCTGTCATTAGCATTGCCGTCTGGTGGGCCCAGTGCTGTGATTTGGGGCCTCATGGTTGCGGGCATATGCAACATGTGCCTTGCAGCCTCCCTCGCCGAGTTCCTCTCCGCTTATCCTACGGCTGGCGGGCAGTACCACTGGGCGTCTATCATCAGCTGGAAGAGGTTCAGTCCGGCCATCAGCTTCGCCACGGGGTGGATCAGTGTCGCAGCGTGGGTATGTCTAACTGCCACGGGCGGCCTGCTCGGCAGCCAGCTGATTCTCGGCGCGATCTCGCTCATGAGCATGGCGTATGAGCCGCAAAGTTGGCACCAGTTTCTTATATACATTGCGTATACCTTGGCAGCCCTTCTGATCAACGTCTTTGGAACGCGGCTCCTTCCATATTTCACCAAAGCGGCCTTCTTCTGGTCCTTGGCCGGTTTTGCGATCATCAGCATCACTGTTCTTGCATGCGCTGCACCAAGCTATCAAGAGGGTGCATTCGTGTATGGAAGCTTCACAAACACCACCGGGTGGCCCGACGGTCTATCATGGCTCCTGGGGCTACTCCAGGGCGCCTTTGCGCTGACAGGCTTCGACGCGACGATCCACATGATTGAGGAAATTCCCCGTCCGCAAATTCAGGGCCCGCAAATCATGCTCTGGTGTATCGGCATCGGCATGTTCACGGGATTTGTATTTCTCAGCTGTCTCCTTTTCGTCCTGAAGGAGGTCGACGCCGTCATCAATTCGACTGCCGGTCCGCTGCTACAGATCCTCTACGACGCCACGCAAAACAGAGCTGGCGCAATGTGTTTGCTTATATTTCCACTCGTGTGCATGCTCTTCACCACGACGAGCATTATGGCCACCAGTAGCAGGATGAGCTACGCTTTTGCGCGGGACCGCGGCCTGCCCTTCAGTCGGCTTCTAGCAAAAGTGCACTCAGGTCTGGGAGTCCCGGTGAACGCGCTGCTTTGGACGACGGCCTGGGTCATCATCTTCGGGTGTGTCTTTCTCGGGTCCTCAAGTGCTTTCAATGCCATTGTTTCGGCGAGTGTCGTCGCGCTCGGCGTGACATATGCAATCCCTCCGACCATCAACTGTTTGAGAGGGAGGACTCAGCTGCCCGAGACCAGAGCGTTCAAGCTCTCGAGCGGATTGGGCTGGACTGTGAACTTGGTAAGATGCCACGACCCGAGTTAAAGATATCCGCGTACTGATTTCCGCGTCTTTGCCCGGTTAGGTTGGAATTGCATGGACTGCGCTCACAACAGTGTTATTTGTGTTTCCACCGCAAATCCCCACTACCGGTACCAACATGAACTATTGTGTGGTAGCTTTCGGCATTATTCTTCTTATTGCTGTGATTCAGTGGCTCGCTGATGGAAGGAAGAATTACACCGGTCCTCACGTCGACGTCAACGCATTGATGCAAGGTCAGGTAGAAGGAATATCGGCTGAAGAGGACGCGTCACAGAGCGTTGCGGAGTCCAGTAAGCCGGACGTTATGTTGTCATATTAACCTTCCAACAGAGAGTTGAGACAAGGCAGAAGGGTTTTCATTGCGAAATAGTTAAACAATGATGAAATGACGCCGGCCATTATGTGGCAGCCGTCGAAGACCAAATGTCACTTCGGATTGAGGGGGTATTGAATCTGGGGATCTCTAGGGGAAAATAGCACGGCGCACGCAAGAGTACCTACCTTAGCCATCACCATTTTAGCGTCCCAGGGTTCAAGTTGAACTTGAAGCTATTCCCTTCATATATGTTACGAAGATCTCTCGAAAAGGTGTATCATGAAGCTGTATCATATCACTAGAAAGGCTGCGATTTGTGGGCTATCTGTATATTTCGTTTATGCATTAAGGCGTCTATCTCAGGTCCCTACGTAGACAGTCAGATCACCCTTTGTCCATTGGCTTTTTTCTTGGATGCTGTGATTTATGCGAACAATTGTACCTTATGCATGCGTGTACCTAGGCAAAGTGGTACGAAGGCGACTAAGGCTAACGTAAGGTACATGTACATACCTACCTTACGCACGCATCTTGGCAACTTTTACAGCCTTGATAACCAAAGTACGTACCCTCACAATCCCGTACTTCGCAGACACGGGGTTGCGCCCCACTAAGCTGGTAGTTCTCCGCTGAGCGCTTTCGATCGCTTAGGGTGTTGACTTCATAGTGGCTCATGATTACAGCGAGTGACGTCACTTTTTAAACAGCAAATCATCCAATTCATTTTCAGAAACACCAGATAAACATAGCTGTGCTGTAACCACCACTGCTCCGACAGCACGAAAATGCCTACGATATCTGAGGTGATTAAGGATGATTATGCGCGAATCAAGGACGCATATCGACGGATCGTCAATTTAAGTCATGAGGATGGCGAGACGAACAATTTCATCTGGAGTTTGGCCTGTTATTTGTTGGCTGAGGAGCTCCTGGTAACCCCGACGATTAAGGAGCGAGTCGTCAAAGGCTCGAAAACGGAAGAAAGATTCTGCCGCGACTTTATGAGTGTATGTATTGTGCCTATTGAACCTAAAAGCCATCGTACTGACGAAGCGCCTAGATAATCGAAAAGCTCCAACGACTACAAGCATTTGATCAAATAGATGAGGAGAGCTTTATGGCGTCTCTGAGTGCTATCTGGGTGGACTTGGAACCGCATATGGAGGAGGTATCCACGTGCCTGTTAAAGCTCGAGAAAACGTTCACGAAATCGGATTCAGAAGCGCTGGCAGCCAAATATCTGGAGGTTCAAAGGCAGATGGGAATTCGATATGCGGACAATGGTGCTACTTCTCGTCAGTCAATCACTACCATCCTGGAGACTCCTCTTGATAATCACAGGACGGAGCTCCTTGCGAAACCGGTTTAAAACTTAATATTAACTATTACTTTATCATCGAGATGATACCTTTACCTCGAGTAATGTTAGGTATCTGTACGTAGTGATAGAGATGGTTGTAGACTAAGTGTTAACTATGAGTACAGGTAGGTAGTGTATCGTATCTTTAATAAGAAAGTATTGGGTTACAATCGTGGCCATTCGTTTGGCCACACAGTACGGAGGCACGACTAGTAATGCTGGAGTTGAAGCGAAAAAAAGTGACTTACATGAGGTATATGTATGAAAAGGGGAGATTCACCTTTATAGGCATAAATTCCTCATTCCGAGGACTTTATAATTCGTGCGAACTCACTGTTAACTTGATCTACCACTTGTTTCAGCGCGTATCATTCAGTTAGATTTGCGTGGCTTGTAATTTTAATACATCACCTTCGTTCACCGGTTGTTGATTAAAGAGACACCAGCTACAGGAGTTTTGGCCGAATGCCTGTGGATTAACATTACACGACAGGCCCTCCGCTGGAAAGTGATCACATAACCATGATTTACCAAACCACCATGACCATTCCCCTCGAGAAAGCTGTTCATTTTCTAACCGGAGAATTTAGCTTTCGGGCAGACTGTTATTTGCTCTAGGTCATCGTTTTTTTTTTTGTTATTCTCTCGCACCTTATCATGTGGTCTGTAGCTTAATACCGCCGCATTGGCAGGCATGTGTAAGAGGAAATAGAGCAACGCTAAGCTCCCTTAAGCAACCCCTGAGACCTTCCCATTTTGGAAACAATACACAAAAAATTAAGCAACAAACGGCTGAAAAGTCTTAGGACGCAGGAAACAAGGTTTACGTTACGATAGTCGACAATCACGACCCGGTGGACCAGCTGGACCCTCGAAACTGGCCGCTTATTAACAGGTGCAAGAGCATAGCTGTCCTGTGATTCTTGACTTTTGTCTAGGGATGGGCTGTGCGGCCGAGTTAATGGCAAACAGTGCCGCAAGCCGGGAGTTTGGTGTGAGTAAGATTGCCGAGAATTTGTCGACGGCTATGTATTTATTCAGAGTCTGGTTCCGGTTGCTTTTTGCCGTGCCATTATCCGAAACCTTTGGATGGAATCTCGCATATCGTCTCTACATTCTTCTACCTGTTCTTTGTTCCGGGGGCGGCAATAACACCGACCTTTAGCGGTTAAGTCGTTGCAGATCCTCCATTGGTCCTTTTGCCCGCTTTACACTGAGAGGGCGTTCCCTAGGATTGTTAAAAACCCGAAACTCCGAGTCGTTTGGCGCTGGACCGAATGGACCGTCACGACATTGATCATCTCTACAGGAGAATTTATCATCGCGCTCCTCTTCTTACCCGAGACGTACCTGCTACATACCCGGACAAACCCATTCTTATGTGGAGAAGAAGATGCGGTACAGTTAGCTGAAGAGGGCCATGTCATCAACTGGGTTTTTAAGAGAAAGGGGTAAGTACTCCTAAAAAGGAAACCCTTTTGCAACACTGTAAGCATGGTTGTTAAATTTAGGTACCAATTGTAAACCGCATAGCTAGCCTACTGTGAATCTCCAGATGAATCTCTTAACTTGGTTGAAGTCTCCGAGTCCGAGTCCGTAGCCAGTAACTTCCTTTTTTTCTCCTTCAGCAGCTTCTCCTCGTATAGCTTCCATCCAAAGCCAGGTGGTTCAAAAACCGTAGATTGTTCCCACTGCTTCTTAAACCATTCAATTCTCGCCTCTTTAGCCCGTAACATCTCAGGTATCGTCGCCTGTTTAGCCCGTAAGTTCTCAGGTATCCAGTCGTCCATATCAGGAGGCCAAGAACCCAAGAAGACTTCGATTGGATGTTTGGGACGGTTTGGCGGAGGGTCATCGAACGAGATCCACAAGGAGTTGGGTAGATCTCGGACCCTTGAGCGGGCGAAATCGAGAAGCGCGACTCGCTCCTGCTCTGGGTCGACCATGATATTGCGCGTTGCGAAATTCGTGTTGGTCGACACCAAAATATCGAAGCCAACAGTAAATCTCGAGAGCCCTCGCTAAAAGCCGCATCCGAGTCTCAGCAGGTATCGTTCGTGCCTTCCCGCTTTCGATGATGGACTTCATGCTCGGATAAGGGATGTAGCTCATCAGGATCAGACGTACGTCTCGACATTGACCGTCCAAGAGACGCGTCTCCCAGGTCCAACTTTGATGGTACGTTGGTATGGACCCTTCAAGGGCTTCTTGAACCCCTGGGTACCCCATTCTGTCGGCGTCCTTGATGTCGCGCAGTCTTTGAAAGGCGGCTGCCTCGCATGCATATTCTTCGTCGGCGACATAGGTAATATCAAAATCGCCGTTCCAGTTATAGTACAGGGGATCAAAGATCTTGGCTACAAGCTGGATCGCCTCGCGACCTTCAAAGTGGCAAGTCACAACCTGGGCTCCGCGGCCGTCGGAACAGGCGATCTGATCATCAATTATAAGAGTCCACATCTTTGGATAGGGGTGAGGTGGCGTTTCGGTAGGCGGGTTCGCGAGGCAACAGAGACTAGGCGTGCCATACCGCTGATAATCTCTCATGTGGGTGCGGGGAAATGGCCTTCGGTATCCGGATGATCCGTATGGAGGGGGGGGGATATGCTGTTGGACCTTGAGCAACGCACCGGCGGTGTATGGCAAAGCCGGCTTAAGGTTGTCAACCACTGGGTCGGGCGGGGAGCGGGAACGGCCCATGTTGTGCTCAATCGTGTGCGGATAATGCTGAGAATTTAAGACAGAGATGGTGACAATAAATACTGGGTAAATGAAGGGAAGAGGAAGTGAAAGGGAGATAAGACTTTTAACAACGCGGAGAGATGGGGGGTGTTAAATTCCAATGTATGCAGGGTCAGGGTCAGGGTCAATTAATAAACCGAGCGGCCTGGCGCGGGCTATGGAGGCCTATAGTTGACACTGTCGTTTTTCAATTTTTGACCAATCGGAACGCAAGCCTGTTCTGCCAGCCTTCACCGTATACAAAGCCTTCAAGTCGCGACGGACCCCATAAAGTACCTAAAGCACTAGGGTCCTTCCAGGGTCCTTACTTAAGCGCGTCATGGCACTGGCATGCCAGTGATGGCCCCACGGCAATTGTGGCCGCGACCCACCTTTCAGACCACAATCTGTTGGATGCACAAGTTGAACTGTGCCCCAGGAAAGGATGTCACGTGACAGGCCGCAGGCCGGAAGCAGTGGAATGAGCGCCTGAGGAATGCGGGCGCATTTGGCCCACAACGCATGGAATGGAGCGCTTCCGGCAGACAAAGAAGCCAATTGGCGCAAACGGAAGGACTGCTCCACAACGCGGGAAAATGATGATCCATTGCGCTCTTCTTTGTTCCAGACCTGTTCATATAGCCCATCAAACGGCCAGAAACGGCCTGCCAGACAGTTGATCAAGAAGAACACAAGTTGACCTCAATTACTACGTGTGCACTGCAAGCCGTGACTTCTAACAGTTATGAGCCCGGTCCGCAGACGACTTCCACTGCGTTAATACAACAGTCTACCGCTTCCAAGCACACAATACGTAACAAGCAACCATGTTAACAAATGACAAGAAGGTCTTCTTCACCAGCGCTAAGGACTGGGAAGAATAGGACGACCAGTTTAAAACCAGGGCAGGCTCTGCCCATGTGTGGGATAAGATCGATCCTGACTTCATCGGGAGAGAGGAGTTCCTTACCATGCTGTTAAAGCCCCAGGTGGGCATCTTCGAGAAGAGGATGATGGCTCTAAGACCCTCGGGAGCCGCAGGGCCATCAGGATCAGGATTAGGGCGGCCGTTAGGGATCCGCCTAACAAGAGGATCATCAACCACTGTTAACGACAGCTCTATAACTACGACCTTAAAGGAACCAGATCTGAGCGGCACCCTAGTAAGGAGCTTTACAGAGCTCACGGCAGAAGGCCGTTTAAACTACCAGATGGCTATGGCCTCCTACAAACAAGAGAAGGACGATTATGAAAAGGAGATTGAGCGTGTCAGACGTCTTAAGGATTAGGTCGTTTTAACGATTAGCGCATATCTAGTTAAGACTTCGTGCCCACTTAAGGGCACCCTTAATAAGTGGTACGTAAACCTGAAGTTATAAGTGGGAGTAATAGATTTAGAGGAAAGAAAGATTGCTCGTAATAAGTACTGGCAAGCAGTTAAGCCGCTCACGAAGTAACCGCGCGATATAAGTAAGTGGGTTTTAAATTAGGAGCATATATTCACCTAGGTAAAGTTAAAGGGTGTGCTTAACGTCCAGACTATTAAAGACTGGTTTAACGATTTCGAGAAGGCAATTAAGGGAGCTAACCTACGTTAAGAGTACTGGATCTAGTCTTTTAACATGTTACACTATAAGCAGATCGATAACGGCACTTTTAACTACCGCGACCTTATAAACACTATTAATAGAAAGTTGCTTACCCTTAATAACAATACCCGCACTAGCCCCGAAGTGGGTAAGGGCTCTTTTTATAACTATAAGCATAATAAGGACGTTAGCGACGACGAAGAACGTAAGGAAAGAGGAGGAAGAAGAAACAAAAGGAAGCATTCGATAAGCGAGAAGTTTAAGGAAAAGGCTTAATACAGCGCGTGTAAGCAGGATTATTATATCCTAGCAAAATGTTATTACATGTTCCTAAAGCTAGCCTTAAACTAGTTTAGACTTAATGAATGCATTTAAGAGAGGGTTAATAAGGCTCTTAAAGAGGATAAGAACTTAAAGAAAGAACTTAAGAATTTAAAGAGTAAGAAGAAGATAAAGAAAGAGGACTCGATAAGCTCGCTAAGGGACTCGAGGTAGAGAGAGCGCTTTATAAAGCGTTCTTAACTGCTTAAGAGGATGGCAGAGATTAAGGCTAGCTTTATAACTATAAAGGGAGAGCGTTTATAATTTAATCCTATCCTCTCGTACATTTAGTAATACTTAACTTTAATTGCACCCTTTACATCTTTAACTAAATAAGCCGCTTCTTAAACTTTAAGCGAGCGACGCTAAGTGACTGCATTTAAGCAAGCGACTATTAAACACTGATTTTAAGCTACGGCGAAGTGGATATTAAGGTGTAAACGCTAGCTAGAAAGGAGAGGCTATTACACTTATATAACGTGGCGTACTGCGAAGAAATCACATATAACCTAGTCTCCTTACGTAAACTGCATTAAAAAGGGTTCTATTAGGATAATAAATCGGATCCCACGCTCTTAAAACAATTAAACGGATCAGTTTTATACGCCTTAGCCGAAAAATATAACCATAATGAAGCACATTTAAGAAGACGTTAATAAAGCAACCTTCCACGCATGTAAGAACTAATTTAACAGTTAAATTAAAAGGAAGCTAATAAGAGTAAAGGCGCTTATATAGCACCTTTACCTCGGTCACTTAAGCCCGGGAGCTTTCGAGCACTTAGTTAACAACTCTTAAGGGGTGCGCATTAAGGGCATAATAACTACGAAGTGCGATGCTTGCGTATAAGGAAAACTTAAGCGCTAAATAAAGCATACCTTAAGGGAGCTACGCGAGCAAGTAAGGGAAAGATTAGCGATTAACTTCCATGATTTCGAAGAAGACTAAGAAGGCTACTTAAGCTTAATGCTAGTTACCTATTAAAAAACTAAATATTATTAGGACTTTTACTTAAAAGACTAAACCACGGCGTTAACTATCACTGCGTTAAAGATCCTATTAAGCCTGCTTAAATGCTAATATAGAATTAAGGTAAAGGTAATTAAGTGCGATAACGAGATGATCACAGTTAAGCTTAAAGTAAAGCGCTTCATTAAGCTTTAAAGCATTAGAATTAAACCTTCCCCTCCTTATACGCAAGCGCTAAATAAAGGCGCGGAATGCTTAAGGGGCGTGGTACAGGATAAGATACGCTTAATAAGGGTAAGAGTAAAGCTTTTAAATAAACTTTAAAGAGAGATATTAAGGACTGCGGTATATTTATTAAACTATACGTTAAAATATAAAAATGGATGGAAAATGCTATTCGAAAGTTTCCACTTAAAGGATAAGGAGTAAAGAAAGCTAAACTAAGTCTACTTATAAATATTTAGCTATAAAGCTTACGCCTTTATTACGGAAGTAATGAAGCAGGAATAGCGTAAGAAGTACTTAAACCTTAAGGTGTAAATTAGCTACTTAATAAGATACTAATTAATGAACATTTATAAGATTTAAAACTTAGCCCTTAATAAAGTCGTGGTTATAAGAGACGTGATGTTCGATAAGAAAATGGTCTTTAACGGGAATGTAAAGACTATAAGAGATGATATTCGTAAGGTTAATTCGGAAAAGTTAGTTAAATAGCTTTAAAAGAGTGATACGCTAAAAGATAAGCAAGTTTAATTAGCGTTAAAAGATCTTTAAGAAGTAAGAGACTTAAAGGACTTTATAAAAGATGAAACTAATATATAAGAAGTTACTAAAGACTATAATGCTAAACTATAAGAAGCAGTTAAATAAGGCGTAAATAAGTAGTTAAGGGGTAAGTATATAAAGGCTAGATTTAAGCTTCTATTAACTTCGCTACCCTCGCTGCTAACAGTAATGCTAATAGCTGTAATTAGATTATTAAGAAAGCTGTTACCTTTAGAACCTAAAGGATGCTTTATAGGAAAGGAGGGAGTAGTGGATTAAATAAAGTAAGGAGAAGGGAACTAACTAAGTGTAAGCTAATTAAGGTTAAAGATTTTAAACGTTAATATTAAAGACTAAGGGCGAGATGCTATTAGACTTTTAACAGTTATTAAATTAAAGACTTAAAGGCTCTTAAACCTTAAAGAGTAGTTAAGCACAAGTTAATTAAAGCTAGAAAATTAATTAAGCGTATTAAGCTAAATAAGGTTAAATTAACTAAGCGTAAGCTAAATAAAGTTAAAGAATCTTCCTTTAAGCATCGAAAACTAAAGTAATAAGGACTAGTTAAGCGTAAGCTAAATAAAGCTAGAAAGCTAATTAAGCGTAAGCTAAATAAGGTTAAAGAATTTATTATTTATAATTAATAAGGAATAGTTAGGCGCAAGCTAAATAAAGCTAAAAAGCTAACTAAGCATAAGTTAAATAAGGTTAAAGAATCTGCTATTTATACTATAAGTTTATAAGAGCAATAAAAGCTAACTAAGCGTAAGCTAAATAAGGTTAAAGCATCCTTTAGTTACTTTAAAGCTATATTACACTGATTGCTAGCAGGGCGCCTTAATATACAGACGATCAGGCTGATTCACGCAGAAATCGCAACCCTTAAAACGAGCTTACGGCACGTAGATATCTATAACCACTAGCTGCGTTAGGAGGTACAAGAAGGAAGGATCACAGTCTGTTACACTAAGAGCGCAGAAATGATGGCAGATGGCCTGACTAAGGCTCTGGCTAAGGGAGCATGGGAAAGCTTCCTGGAGCAAATGAACTTGAAGGACATCGAGGAAAGGATCACTGAACGGCAGAAGGGAGAGCTCTAAGAAGACGTAATGGTCGTGGACGAAGACTGGGAATAGCTTTAAAGGTCCAGGCACGCCTTGCAGGCTTGCCTGAGGGGGTGTGTTGGATGCACAAGTTGAACTGTGCCCCAGGAAAGGATGTCACGTGACAGGCCGCAGGCCGGAAGCAGTGGAATGGGCGCCTGAGGAATGCGGGCGCATTTGGCCCACAACGCATGGAATGGAGCGCTTCCGGCAGACAAAGAAGCCAATTGGCGCAAACGGAAGGACTGCTCCACAACGCGGGAAAATGATGATCCATTGCTCTCTTCTTTGTTCCAGACCTGTTCATAGCCATCAAATGGCCAGAAACGGCCTGCCAGACAGTTGATCAAGAATAACACAAGTTGACCTCAATTACTACGTGTGCACTGCAAGCCGTGACTTCCAACATTAACCTTATTTAATACTAAAAGGCTTATTAGATTTAATAACTTTTAAGGATATTATCGAATAGCTTAAGCTACCATTAATTAACTTAAGTCGTAAGTTAAAGGGAGAGCTATAAATAAATATAACTATTAGTAATTAAATATATGATCGAGCGACTATAATATGGAAGATTTAATTTAATATTAAATCAATAAGCGTAAAAAGTACCTTAAGTTATTTAAGATAGCTCTTAACGTTATAATAATACTAGCTATAAGCGCTAAATGTAAAAGGCTCTTTTTCTTAACTTCATTAATAGTTACGCCCCTTTAGCACCATTTAAACTCGTAAACAATTAAGCTAGTTTAATCCTTAAGGTCATAGTAAAGAGCTAGGCTTATTAAGGGCCTAAATGCCCGCTTAAAGGTCGAAGAGAGGACCGTTATATACGTGCCTTTAAATGACCTATAATACTGGGATGCTTAGTTAGTACTAGTGCTTAGTAAGTACTACTACTTCTTCCACTTTATTTCAACTATTTACACTTCTACGCTAGTTGACTATTTCCACTTTCGATTTTAGTTGACTAACCTCAACTATTTACACTTCTAGGGGCAGTGGGTGGAAATAGGTTGAGAGCCAACTCTGTCCGTGTATAACTTAAGCCGGCCCCTTTTACATGCAGGCAGGCAGGGTCATTTCATCACTCTACCTCCGCTAATGTCCCTTACGGCACTCAAATCTCAGTCAACGTCTTAGCCGGTGCGAGCCCTTGTTCGATGGCGAGCTGTTTGATCATATTGTTAACCGGGCTTTTGACGTTGCGGGAGGATTTGCCGGAAATGGCTTGAATTCGAAGAGGTTGTCTGGGAGAAGATGGCTTTACGACTTCGCGTCTATCAATCGAGCGATGGGTGGGAAGACCTCTCTCCTTGCTCGTCGGCGTCTTCCAAGAGCGGCAAAGGCGTGTGCGTACCCACAGGCTCCAGCCTTCATGAGGCGACCATGGCAATGACAGCAATCCTCCAGGGGATGATCGATCCCTCTGGATCACCTTGATATATATAGAGATGTAAGACTTGCGTCTAGCTTGTAGCTGTCTGCTTGTGCCTCACAGACAGCTCGGTTCGGACACTAAGATTTTGATGGGAGCAATCACTATGCGGGCGAACATAACAACACATCTTGTCTCAGGTGCCCCGCAGGGAGTTGGATTAAATACAATTGATATATCCCATTTTACTTTGCCAAAATCTACATCACAACATTAACCCAGCTGTCCTGTTCGTCCCCGCCCTCATCCTTCTCGGCAGCCTCCATAGGGGGGCGATACAAAGGGTGACTGGCAATGACAGACTTGCGCCTGAGATCATTCCAATTCGTAACCGCCCGATCCATGATAGCAGCAGTTCTCTGGATGGAATCATCGATGTGATTGATGAGCTCCTCCATCAAGGGGTTGGAACGCTTCTGTCTCCAAGCAGAAAGGAAGGGAGAGATCTGCGACTCGAATTCCATGAGATGCGTCTGCGCGTTTAGCGCGAGGATACGCGCATTTTCCATACGCTGATGCATAGGAATAGCCAGAGTAGGTGTGTCAGTAGTAGGGGTGTCGGCAGCAACGCGCTGATGAGTGTCGCCGTTGTGCTCATGTTCCTCAGTAGTGGTAGGACCGACGCCCTTGCAGGCCGATAGCACCGTGCCATTGCCGGGGTCGATGAATGCCAGGCGCGTCCTGTCGTATAGAGAGCGGGTCTCAGGATGGATCAGGGTATCATAAGCCAGTTGAACCTGAAATATGATGATTAGCTCAGGAGAACTCCCGGAAGAACGACGAAAAGGAGGGGAGAAGGAGTGGGAGCATACTTCGCGAATAGTGAAAGTCGTCTCCTCATAAATTGTCCACGGGTCAGAAGACATGAGGCTCTCCTACCGTTTGGCAATTATCTCGGTATTGGCAAGGGGGGACACGCCGAGAGCCTTGTAGCACTCGAGCCAGTACGGGACGTTGACATTGATTGGGTTGGACATGTTGTTGACAGTGCTTGGGCTGGGCATGTTGTTGACAGTGATTGCCAGTGGGTTGGACATCTTGGTTGGTTCTGACTCCGTACTGAAGACGCGTTGGGTCTGGGTGAAGAAAGAGTGAGAAGCCGTGATTGCTCTGGCATAGCAAGACTATGAATGATGGTTGGAAAGAGAAGAAGAGAATTAGGAGCGCATCATCCTGGGGTTTTATAGAAAAGATCTGAGGGGGAGCAAACTTGGTGGGGGGCAAAAGGACCATGGCGAGAAGTAAAAGACCAACGAGGGAAGGAGCACCCGTTTGAGAATTTTGATAAGCGCGTGATACCATTGACATTTGGAACTTCTGACCGAGGAAGGCACGGATAAGTCTTGGGCGATGGGTGTGGATCTACGGAAGAGGCAGCTGTACCTGAACTGATACTCTTCATAAAACGTTCTACGCCATGATTCACCGTACTGAGAGCGCTGCATCCAGAGAAATGGCTACATGTAGCTAGAGGGCGTGAAGGGTCATTGAAGTGGTCGAAATTGGAAACGGAGGAGAGAAGAGATACAACCATGGTAAATACCTATGCCCTACGAGGCCAGCAATTTACTCAACGATGATATTCCAAAGCAGCTCTCAGCGAGGGAAAAAACACATTGCCCAGACTTCTTGTTCCCAAGTACATGTACAATCTTCTGCAAGTTGGTTGAGCCAAACCAAAGGGCCAGGGGGGAAGGAGCAGCCCTCTAAGAATCCGATCAGGGCACGACACCACATCCATGATGACGCCACTACCCCATGGCATTCATGACCTGCGGGTACGGGTAAGGTAGGCAAGGCAGGCATGAACTCTGGTACCGGCTCTGCTAACGGGCACGTGGATCGAGATGTGAAGAACATTTTCCTGAGCATCCTTTCTTAGGTAGCCTGCGCTGTTGAGGTGCAGTGCGACGCACAGTCGATTCTGTCAGCTTTGTTAGTAATAAACGGTCGTAGATGATAACACGGGACGTCTTGAGGATGGAAGGCCTGGAAGGCCACAAAAAGGAGAACAGACACAAACACTAGCAGATACTAACAAAGTAGCAATGAACAAACGCATAATGCATCCAGAAGCTTCCTCCAATGACTAGACTCGTCAGCCCGAATCCACCTTTCATCGGATGCTGCCCCATGGCAGTTTGGTTCAGGCGGTGATCGGGCTCTGAAGAAGAAGTGAAGGAGGGAAGGAGCAGTCGTTTGAGAACACCGTTCAGGGCATGGCACTAACTACATGAGACCACCGGATCATCATCTTCGTTGTGTAGGTAGGTAAATTGCTGGGGCAGGTACGAGACTTTGGATCTAATCTTTAAGGCGCTGACCATCACAACGCCAGCAATTACCCAACGATCAACACATCCAGACCACCCCACGCCAGAATTAACATTATTGCGCTTCTTCGATCGTCATGTTGCATAGCTGTTCGCCCAACTAATCCTTGCATACCCTCCACGTATTCCAGCTACCTCCAAGCCAATTACATACCTTGTGATTACTTTGCGTGTTCCGACCTAGATTTCCGTATAGACGATGTATTATGCTGTAGTTCTTGAAGCAAGCAAGTCACTTCATGCCGACCCATAGTTGTTGAAGCAAACCAAAGAATGCTTATCCTCATCATACTGAATCTGGTAGTCTGCACCTCACATTAGCACCACGGTCCCCACCAGCACTGTTCAAGAGGGGCCTTACTGAGATCCATCGACGCAGCCCGCGTGTCGCCCGTATCGTCAAGACACTGACAGTCGATGATCTCCGTCTTGAACCGCCTGCTGACGCAGGTACATGATCCCATTGCGCCGCCCCTTGCACGCAACCGTTAGCACAATCCTCCCATACGTACCTAATGGACGTAGTGTGTGATAAGGACTTACTTGTCAGCCCACCAGAGCATGCCATTCACATTCGCCAGACACAGATTGAGATCAATATGCGTAGGCTGGCTGTTGACGCCGCACAGTGCGTGGAAGATGCCGATTTGGTCGCCGCTGATGTACAGCTCGTATTCCACACATTGACTCATAAAACCCCCATCCGCAGCGGCCATCACTGCAAGGAAAGAGGTGAGGAGTAACTGTAGCGGCTTCATTTTGTGTTTGGTCTGCAGGTACGTGTAAGGGCTGGAGGGGTGTAAGATGAAGGTATGACGATACAGTACACTTGGTGGTTGAAGTTGCGATGCTGGCTCCAGTCAATCCTTTGTTCAAGACCGACTAAGTTATAAATAGGGAGGTGATCAAACGAGTGACAATGGCTTTTTTCTTTTAAAGCACAACAGGCAGCAAAATAAATGCTACTAGTACCGTAACAAAGGGTTCTTCAGATGGGAGGCTGTGGAGGTTATTGTTGGTGGGCGCCAGTAATATGGGGGGAAACGATGCTCGAAGACGGCGGTTACAAGCCAAAGCCAAGGTTAAGGCACATATCACGCAGAACGGAACCGTGTCCGATACGAGACAAGAAATTTCACAATGCATCGCACCGAGACGCAGAAGAGCAGCAGCCTGGAGCCATGGTGACCTTAACTGAGTGCTGCATCGGGTCGTTCGTTCCAGACTCGCACATGCAGGACGATGTCACGAGTCTTAACGAAGGTCACCATACCTGTTTGGATTGGAGTTCGCTTATTACACCCGTCTGTCATATGTCAAGATAAACCTCGTACGACTATGGTGTCTGGCTTGTGTCGTGTGTTCACGGTTTCAGGGTTCAGTGCAGAGGCTCGGAGCAAGTTCTGTGTGACGACATCCTCGTTTGCCCAGAGACAGTGCGACCTGATATTAAATTGTGTGCGAAGTTCCCACCGTGTTGTCGGGGTCTGGCTCGTCTAGAACCTTTGATACAGGATGTCGTGGAACCCCAATGTCTGTCAAGGATATGATCACAGGAGAAGCCTCACCAACGAGGGGAAGATCGTCCCGCAGCCAATGGATGGCGACGATGGTTGCATACCACTTCGAAGCCCCAAAAGAACGATGGGTATTCTAGAGACGAGATCTACCTAAGTATGAGTCATGAAGGGCGCTAAAGTGTCGAGTAGTTTGCTGCGCCAGCTGGGAGGTTGGTGCCCAGGGCAGTCAACACATGTATCGCAAATAAGGAAACCAACGCTCGTGAAATACTTCAGTCCAAAACTAGAAAGCAGGCCCTTGCCAGGTGTCTCTTCTCAGCCGTCCAAACCAAGCCTGTTTATGCGGAAATGCAACATCTTTCTCCTTCGAGAAACCCGCAAACTGAAGATGCTGAATAAACCTGCGAATCAATTGTCAGCAGAGAAGGGAGAATTTGCAAGGAATACACAACTGCAGGACGTTCTGCTCACCTCGCGTTATCCACCCTCGGCTCCATGCAAATGCTCATGGTCCTGTAATCGGCGCAGAACGCCCAATGTCCCAGGCTGCTTAACCAGCTCTGGACACGACCGCGTGCCCACTCCTCGCCGATAAACACATGGCAACCCCGATCCCAGTCGTCGGCTGCGGAACCACCAATAAACTGGCCCAAGATGTCCTCCTTAACCCAGTACAACTCAAAATATCCAAACGGCACTCCATCCCACAGCCCGATGGCCGGGAAACTGTGTCGGCTCTTCAGGGCGTTAGGGAGAAAGTTGGGGTCATAGCTACCCCAAAATGCCGAGACACGCGGGCTCCCGAACCACATCTCCAAGAGCGCCATGTCTGTGAGGGCACTAAGATGCGCCTGCGATGGTGGTGTAGGCCCAATGGGGCCCATGTACGGAACGGGCTTCTCCGAGAGCGAGGCTACACGAAACGACAGATACTGGCCTGCCGAAGGCACAAAACGTGTGTAGAAGACCTCACCCATCCGGGGCGGCTTGGGACGGATCGGGTGCCGCACGTTGTTGCTGAATGTGTATTGAACCGCTGCAGGAGGGTAGTATGTCGGGAGATGGGAAGCGCTGTAAAACGGCCCGATGGGAAACGATGGCACGCTTGTAAGCGTGACAGGCGGAGGAGCACCAGGCACGTCGGAGACGGCGAGTTGAGGCTGCTTAATGAGGAAGTCGCCCTGCGCCGGAGATCCTGGACGACTGCTAACAGGGGAGCCAGGATATGAACGCGGTGGTTTGGAGGTCGGTTGAAGGGTGAAGAGGAAGAGCCGTCCGGGAGTCTGCCAGAACATGCGTCGCGAGACAAACATGCGGTCCCAATCGTCGCCATTATCTTGGAGGGTTGTTCCTACTGCAGAATCCAGAGTCGCTATCAGCCCCATGCGCTCTAGCTTCGGTATCAGATTCCTCCCGCGCAGCACTCCGTCCCTCTTGATGTTGACCCGCCATTCGCCCTGAGGTCTGCCGGCTTCGGGCGTGAGCTTGGAAGCCTCCGTTGTCAATGTCGCCGAGGGGGCGGGTTGGTGAAAGTACCAGTACAAGGTGACCCACAGCATCATAGCTACCTGGCGGGTTGGGCTTGCGGCGGGTTTGAAGTCTTGGCTCGAGGGATTCGAGATGGACGATATGAAGATGCTGTCATTCTGCAGCGTTGGCTTCGTGAACGAACGTATGTGCTTCTCTTTTCCAGGCACACAAGTGTCATTGGCAGCCCCATCCGTCCCATCGACCCTCGGCCCGTCCTCGTCCTCGTCATCTTCGGTGTGAATGACTATTGTCCAGCCGATTGGGAAAGCATTGTTGTGGGTATTCAACTCGTTGTACTTAAAGAAGAGACCTGCAAAGACAGGCGTGACGGTAAAGTTTTGCCCGTCGGGCAGGTGGATGATTTGGGGCCCCATCAAAGGAATGCCCAGTTCCAATGGTCGACTGATCTGCAACGCGATTGACACACGACAGCTCCTGGTGCTCGAAGCGCGGGGCGGACGAATGCGGGGTACCTATGTCTAGTACGTACCGTACCTAACTATCCTAGCTACTAGGTTAGGGCGGGGGGTTCATATTTTCATACCGGGACGGTAAGGAGATGACGAGCTTTCGAGATTCGCTGCCGAAGATGTCCATTCAGATTGAACTGTAGTGCTGGGGAAATGGGTTGAGCTGTCGAATGCGTGATTTCGCGCCGAGCTTCCCCCAGTCAAAGCTCCCTCCTTGCTGATCACCCATCCATTAGCAGGGGTGACGCATACCTAACTATGACGGGCAGAAGTTCATGGCGGGGTCGACTCCGCCTTTTGCAGCGGGGGAGCTCTACTGGTATGTGCGCGTTATCGTTCCACCTGTCAGCCTCTTAACAAAACCATGCAACCACGAAGCTCAGGCGATCAGGAGATTTCCCGAAATTCGGCGCCAATATTTTGCCTCAGCCAGTTTCTGAAGAACCCATGCCACAGTAAGGTAGAGGCGGTCGCGTTCCATGGGCTCGCACCCCTCGCCCTGAGCCACCTAAGTTGATCACGTTAAGCGAGTTTTCTCGGCGATCCTCGGAAAGTCTTGGTTGTAGATTCGCATACTACCTTATCTAAGAGGGTTACGCTGTAACATATACGAACAGCAATGGGTATACTGTTTCTAGTCGCTCGTCTTCTCTATGGTCATGAGTTCTCCTTCCCCTTCTTGTCGTCTTCCTTCTTGCCCATCTCTTCCCTTAGGAAGTCCTCGTCCTGCTCTTTGTCCTCCTCTGGAGATCTTCCTCCCTGTTTATGTCTTTCCTTATCCAGTACCTCCTTCACCTCTTCTCCGACATCCTTCGCCTCGTCCCAGTCGACATCGTATTCGACCGCAACCACCTTGATCTCCCTGCTCAATGCATTCGCTTCTTGTACCAACTGCTCCCATTTGTGTAGATCAAAACCTCTCGCCTCATACAGCGCATTCTGCCGCTTGGAGACGGTTACGTTCATGGCCGCCTTGTAACTCAGGTCCCGGCTGATATATAGAAACCATAGATAGCCCCCCATGATGGTCGTCAGACCTGCCAGATAAGTCACCGGCTCGACGAGATCCCATCCAAAGTCGGTGTGGAAGGTCACATAATAGACAACTCCCCACCATCCTGTGAGGAGCGCAAAGCCCCCCTTAGCTAGCCGGTGAGCACTCCGGTGTGCCAACAAATCGCATTCGTGCTTGATTTTGGCTAGATCATCGATCTCTCTGCTCATCTTTCGAAGCCTTAGACGCATATAATATGTTCGATCGTTGAACGAGGGTACATTCACCCGCATCTCGATGTTGTAACCCTCGATTTCAATGGCGAACTCGCGTCCGCGTGCAGCATCGCGGATAAAGTCGCCCATCTCTGTGCTGCTGCTCCAACGCACCCAGTTCTTATCTGAGTGGTGGCGCTTGGGGCCTTCGTGACCGAGGCCCGAGTAAGAGGCCACCATTTTTGGACTAGCACCGAGGCCAGCAGTGTCCATGTCTTCTTCGTCCCTCTCCTTTGCCTCGGACCTACTTGTCGGCTTGTTGTTGCTGTCGTCGGTGTCTTCGGCGCGGAAATACACATTGGGGATCTTTTCTTTGCCATTCTCGATGACCGGTGGGACCTCGGCTTGGATAAGACGCTCGACATAGGAAAGCGGTTGCTGAGGGTGAATCAGAAGTGCCAGTGGCTGTATGTCATCGTTCGTAGAAATAGCGCGACCGTAATCGTTGCTGTTATTCGTCTTGTCTTTCTCAACCGTGATGGGCAGCGGAAGGACGAGTTTCAAAAGGCGAGTTGGGGTCGTGAGCAGCTTGCCTGGAGAAGTGGACGAGTTAGTTAGTAAGTTGGCCTACAAACTTCCAGATGCGCAAGATAAAGCGTGTACCCTTGGTGATTGGCTCAACCTCCTTTCTCTTCTCGTCTACAGGAGGCTTGTCTGCGTTTTGGCGATGCCATGGTCGCTTGACTTGATGCTGGCGCACCTTGACCTCCTGCTCATGCTCGTCCAGGCCCTTCTGACTCAGTTTCCTAGCCTTTGCTTCCCACTCATCTTTCCTACAGCTCCGCGAGATCGAAAATGCTCTTGAGGAGACCGCGGCAGCTCCTGTATCGTAGACGGAATGGCTCCATTGTCGCACCTCGACGCTCCGGTATGTTGATCCTCGAAGACCACACCTCGTCAGTTGGGATGGCAGGCGCCTGAAAACATGATTCATGGCGGCTTAACCGGCGTACCGAAGCGTTCCCAGCTACCTCCGACTCTTCAATGGAGCTCAAAACCGGCGGTTCGGGGAAGGGTATCGTTTCTAGGCATCCTGGACAAAACTCGCCGAGTTCAAACAAGCACTTAAGCAACTGGCTACAGTGGTATGCGTAGCTGTTTCGGTGACGTCATTCGTCTGATTGGTGGATGGTGGAAGCTCCCAAATGCACTGCAACCCTGGCATGATAAGCAGGGCCTGCGGGGCCTAGCACCCGGACAGTTGGGCCCCAAGAACCCTCAGCTTGCATGAAGGCAAGGCATATTTTGAATGCATCGCGTCTGATAAACTACACGCCCCCATATAGACTACATAGTTTTCTGTTACTACAGGCACCTGTACATACTAGCAGTTATGCAAGGGGTCTCATCTGAACAGACGGTGCAGACACCCTTCGTTCCTGTAACGGCACCTAAAGGCCGTTGAAACAGTTCCTGTAGCCGCCGTTTGCGAGGGGCGCCCTGGCTAATGGAAGGAAGGTCCCTGTATGTATGTATGTACATACATCTCCGTATCTCTTACCTAATCAATTCCCCGCGCCCGTGCATGCCTCGTGCAGTGCCTGGACCCGATGATATGGATACCTAAGGTACGTAGTTATCTCCTGCGTACCTTCCGGCCCCTTGGGGCACAGCGAGATAAGATTCAGATTGTTTTCCTCATTGTAGCAGCAGTGCTGCTTGCGACATCAGCATGTGAACCCGACGAGCCCACCTCGTTTCCATCTTTCGATCTTTCGATCTTTCGATCTTTCGATCTTTCGATCTTTCGATCTTTCGATCTTTCGATCATGGACAACGCCTCAGAGTCAGGTCCTTCTAGCCCAGACGCCGCTCCTCAACAGGCCCAAGCTCGAAAAGGCACGCGAGCCGACCGACCTTGCGACATCTGCCGGAAGCGAAAATCGCGGTGCGTGAAGGAACCAGATCAAGAAAGATGCGTGCTGTGCATCTTCCACGACCGCAAATGCACTTATCGCCATGCACCACAGCGGAGGCCCAAGAGGAGAGTGGACTTCCCCGACGAGTCGACTCCGAGTGTGGATGGGTTCGACGAAATTGAAGCAAGGTGCGCGTCTACCATACGGCCTTGATGCGCTGCCAGTGCATTGCCTTCCGTACTTACTAACTGTGCGCTGCTTCTGTAGGCCACCCCGGAAGAAGACCAAGTCGACGCAGACACCCAGTGATGGAATACACCTCGGGCTCTCCTCGACTACGTCGGTTAGTTCTTTGCTGGACCGCACACTCGGCCTACACCGAACGACGCATTTCAAATACATAGGACCGAGCGCAGTACACGAAGAGCGGTTGCTGGATCTCATACACCAATTCTACGAGGCAGGAAACGGAGAAGACGGATGCAAATTCCGTCGTGTTGCCGACTCGACAACGTTCCTGTCGCGGTCCGACCGGCGAACTCTCTTCAGCTCCGACGTCGATGACGACCTCGGGGCAATTGAGCAGACCGTGCGACCACATGGCCCTGGGCTGGTAGATCTGTACTTTCGCATCGTCCATCCCAGCTACCCAATCCTTCATAAAGGCGTGTTCCTCGAGAAATATGCGCGAAGCTACCAGGAGTTCTCCCCGCCCCTCCTTGCCGCAGTCTATCTTCTAGCCATGGACTGGTGGGAATACGATCGAGAACTATGTTCGAACACGAAACCGGATGCCGATGCCCTCCTGCGAATAGCCATGAAAGCCATGATGGGTGTCGTTCATAGACCCAAGCTTTCCTCGGTCCAAGCAGGACTGCTCCTTTTACAACGATCAGGAGGTGATTCCTGGGTGCTCACCACTCAGGTAGTTGCCGTTGGCGAGGAACTAGGGCTGCATCTTGACTGCGCCTCCTGGAACATTCCGGAGTGGGAGAAAGGACTCCGACGACGGCTTGCCTGGGCAATCTTCATGCAGGACAAGTGGGGTGCTCTGATCCATGGCCGACCCTCTCACGTTCTCGAGTCTAACTGGCAGTTGCCTGGACTCTGCCTCGCCGACTTCCCAGAGTCGGGGGCCGACGAGGATGACAAGGAGGGAAGTGCCGAAGTAGAAAAGGGCAGACTACTGTTCATCCATCTCACGAAACTCACCCAGATCATGGCTCAGGCTCTTGACACGCTCTACAACACCGATCAGACAAAGATCCACGACTCTGTCGCCCGGAGTGGTGTTCAGGGATTACTCGAGCTCGTCAAACCGATAGCTGTTAGGTTGAGGGAGTGGGCGAGTGAAATGCCTCCAGATCTGCGCATGGAAGCTGTCAAGACCAGAAAGCTGTGTTCGAACGGGTACCTCCATCTGTCGTACTTTGTGACCGAGATCATCATCCACCGCCACATCATCCGCAGCCTAACGCCAGACACACCGCTACCTTTGCGTGAACTCTGTCGTGAGGCAGGCAAGGCGCGCCTCGAACGCGCAATCGACTTTGTCGACGCCCTCCGACCTGAGCATCTCCAGGCTTTCTGGTGGTTTGCTTCCCCAAAGTCACTGGCCTTCATCCGCACGTACGGCGGCCTCCTCTGGGCCACAAGCTCGACCGATGAGGAAGCCGAGTTCTATCGACGGAAACTCGAGGGCTTTCGGTGGAGCCTCAAAGTCAGAGCCAAGGGGGTGAGCTTTGTTGCTGCAGCACTGCAGGAGATGGACGAGAGCCTACAAGACATCGACATGACGCAGTCGCCCGTTGGACGAGCGCTTGTCGAGTCGAAGAGCACGCCCCAGGTCACATCGTCTTCATCGGGTCTTTTACCAGCGAGCGATGCGGTAACTCAGACTCCTGGCTTCCATACAGTTCTTCGCGCAATGCAGCAGGAATTTCAGTTTAACTCTATGCAGACATCATCTGGCTTCAGTATGCAAGAGCTGGACGCCGCCTCTTCAGCTATGATATTTTCTGACGCTCGAGATCAGGGATTCTCTTACCCTGGTATCTCCTAGCCATGATATGTTCTTGTCCCGTCACTATCGCCGGAAGGCCCCGAGGGTTTACTTCAAGCATCTGGCTCTGGTTTTCCCCTTCTCGACGGTTTGACGGGATGACATGGTTACCTTACTTGTTCTCAAAGACTACACACAATTGTTGAAGACGAGATATCTCGTGGGCGCTATTGAGAAGTTCAGTCTCTCGTTGGCTTGCAAGGTATGAAGCAAGAAGCGCCTCAAAAGCAAGGAGCTTACCGACTCCGTCGACTAGGTAGCTACAGAATCTGGCATTCCTATTCCCTCGGGGCGGTCCGCAGATCGACCAGCTCCTTGAGGGCAAGCAGCTGCCGCCGCTAGACCTTCCCATTGCTACGCGATCCCTTGAGCGCTCATTCTGAAGCACAGCACCAGAGGGCACATCAGCTCAGACATCACCCAGCAAAAGCGATGAGCTTCGACTAGCTCCGCTTGTTTGTTGAAGGCAAGGGCATGGATATCAGGCTGAAGTCCAGCCCGAGCCGCAACTGCAGGTGTTTCAGTTTCTAGCGACGTTTCTCGCAATGGCAGATTCGGATTCCATCCCAGCTAAATGGTTTAGCTAAATGGTACGCCGTTGGGTTCAAACTCAGTCCCGGGAAATCCATGTATCCCCAGCTCTAATTCTAATGGCTAGCTACTGTCCAGTGTTCGAGCCGGCTCATCAATGCTGCGTCTACCCGCAGACCATTATCGTTCAGGGGGGCGCATCTTTCGGCATTGCCCCAGGTTGTTTCTAGGTTGTCATGTCGATTCTGGAGGCGTTTATGCTATGATGCCACTGTTTTCCACAATCCGCTATCTTGAGATGCGTTTTGATTTTCGCATGTCATGGCCCTGTTTAGACACATTGGGGAGTCAGTCCAGGGGCTGAACCAAGTTTCGGTCTTAGGCTGATGGTACTCGACTACATGTAGAACCGGGTTTCGGATCTATGTTGTCCTATACTTGGAAGCTCACGCGTAGTGTCCATGATCTCGACTTCATACATGGGTAGTTTCCAACCACAGTTTATGGACCACCTCTGGTTAGGTACCTAGTTACCGACATTTAGTCCGGGAGACCCGAGATCGCATGTATGCTATCAGAGCGGTTATGTGACGTTCAGCACCAAGCTAGACTCGTTCTCGCGTTCTTCATCAGCTGCTGCATCTTGCAGCGAGATGCTGCCAAGGTTACATTCATCATCTTGTCAAGCTTCCTCGAGCCACTACAGATGGCATCATAGTATACCGCTACTGTACCACCACGTGCCAGACCTCGTACCTCGGTGGCAACTCTCACCTGGACCTGCGCAGGCGCAGGGCTAGGGCTTAGCGGTGACATCTGTCATGATGGTGACAATTTAGCTTGACGGATGTTTCCGTTTTGTATTTTACGTGCACGCCCTCAATGATGATTACTGAGACTGTCACGACAAACACACACACACCATCTGCTTGGCCGTAGCGCGATCTAGCGGCTTTAGTGGATGACTGAGCGTAGCCTTATGCTAGTGTAGGTAACAGAGAGTTGGTTTTTTGGCGTTGTGAAGAACTGGTAACCTGGCCACATCACCCAAAAAAGTTGAAATATTTACTTGGCGTTACTGCGCAGAACCAATTAGCCCTACTCCGTACACTAGCGCCTGTCTTCCAAGTTCCGACGTCACTGCCGTATCAGCCCTAAAGCCAGCAAAAGCCGAAGCCAAATCCCGGAGGATGTCTGTCACTCTCAGCTTGGATGGCAAGTCCTCGGCGTATTTCGGGAACTACGTGCGTGCCTTGCCTTTGGGATACAGGACGGCGCTGCGCTGTGTAAAAGATGGGAGCTTGCAAGAGCTAAGGCCGATTCTAGAGCCCGAAACTGCCATCGTCATGTACAGCACAGTTGTACAATACAGGGCCCGGAAGCTCGACCAACTGCAGTGCACCATTTGACTGCAAGTGGGATGCTGTCAAGATTACCTTAGTGATCCTTCCAGGCAGGCTGTAATTATTGCACAGCACATGTAGAGAGCGTAAATGTGGCCGACTCGCCGACAAGCCACCTCAGGTGCAATTGACACTGAGGTCCCCCCACGGAGCTGCATTATCGCAGTTCTTGATTGCCAGTTCTCAGCTCCTCACGCCTGCAAAAGCCACTTCCCCATCGGGGTGGGCAGCCGGGATGTTTGACATTCAGGGGGGGGTTTATCCTGCTGCCTAGGTACGTAGGTAGCCTGGTACTTGTGTACTTCCCCTTGGTCGTGCGCCTCGCATGTCACAATGGGATTCACCCTAGTTCGAGAGCCCAGGCCATGATGCACACCTTACATTCAGGACACAACACCGTGAGACAATCGATGGATTCAATCTTCATCTCAAAGGATGTCACTCCTAAGACGGTCAAGCCCGAGAAGCCGAGGGCCAAAGGAGCGGGGGCTTGGCCAATGCCCCGACTCAATTAGGAGATCCATCTCACCTGGGACAGGATCCCTTCACGAAGGCAGGCATCTGGGCTTGCTTCCATCGAATAATCCCGGAGTAATCGCCGACGTGATGGAGCGAAGCGGGCACGGCAGGCTCTAGTCGCGGACGGCGCGGCTTGGCGATCCCCTGGGGCTCGCGTCTGGTTAAGGTTGTTTCCACCGCCTGGCAAGCCTGGAAGGATGGGGGCCGGGGTGCTCCTGGTGAGACAGGACTGCCCACGCCCCTCCCCATCCCTTCAGCCTTTTAGGGCTTTTCACGGGTATGTACTTTGCTGCCTACCAGCCCACGGTACATACGAGCACTCTTCAAACAGTAGGTGCATAGGAGCCTGGAACCAAACTGCATGCAGCATGTCCTATGTTCATACACATGAACTGGGTGGGGGGCAGAGTCGGGTATTAGTCGTTATCTTGCCGCCTAATGGTACCGTAACGCAATATCAAGTTCGGGCCGCGTGAGGCGGCAGGGATGCAGTGTAGGATGGGATCGTCGCAAGATCGATACAGGGAACGCAATGAACGGTTGTATTGCGAGGAATGTAACAAACACCCTGAGAACGCACCGGAGGCGTAGAAGGCTTACCTACTCGTTGATCTGGAAACAACTCCCCTTGCCGATCTCAAGTTTTCCGAGTGTATAACGGGGGAGGGACGAGTGAAGTAACTCCACATTGATCGTCTCGCCTCGAACTCGCTCGCGGCTTGGCAGAACACCAGAATTGTGAGAGAAAGTCCGGCCTGCTGATACCTATAAACGGCAATGAACCAAGTTACGTACCTGCAGGTATGCATGTCTTCAGTTGCCGCTCGCACTTACATGCTACGGTGTCATATTGCTTACTACCTCCCAATACCGGTTACGGCGAGATTCCATCGCGTAGAAACATTCCCTAGAAGGTTCCTGACTGTTTCAGTTTGTGAGTTTAGCCTAACATGAAGGATTGATATGCGGATTTCATTCGAGGCTACACGAAAGGCAGGGCGGCGTCTCATGACTCGAGTGGCCTTCTTGGTCAGTCCGTCGTTAATGCTAATCGGCAAAGCAGGGCACATACAATGGGTACAGGTAGTAACCTTGCCTAAGTTCATTCAAAGTTTCGTATTCGACTCGGAACAGGTCACGACTTAGACTCTTGGGTGTAGTAAGATCAAGACTTGATGTCTACCTACGTAAGCTATCACATAAAACCTCTTGGGACTATTAATGTCAGACATTTTCACCTACATCTGCAATGGCTGAGTTATGTTGACTGAGTAGGACTCAAGAAAGAAGACACTCTTTCTCCGACGTCTGTTGAAAATCAAGTGCCTAATGATGGCGTGACATCAGAGGCAACACAATCTGTGATCTGAGTCGTCTTTCGTCGTAGAGAGGCCATGCACGTTAAGTGTGCACCAGGGTTCAGAAGGTATAGACTCTTTGATTGTAGTAATGCTGATTCCAAACGAAACTACCCGAAGCCAAATTCTGCTACGTCTAGACTTGATAGAATGTAGGAGAGTTGTTCAGATTTCCTCGCTGCATGGGTGAATCAAACTAGACGTAGGTAATTCCGGGATATGAAGCGCACAGCCTGTAGGTACTTGACTGAGCGTGGCCAAGCTGTTCAGCGGCCTAGCGTTTCATTACTATATGTGGTTTCTTGTACGGAAAGAGCTGGTTGTTGCGAAAGAATGGTACAGCAACATGCAGAAGCAAAAGAAGGTATATTGATAAATCTGTGGCGAGCCGGTACTAGTACGATGTATTAATTATTACAAGAGGATAACGACACTCTCATCCCTCGCGACTCACCAAGGCTGTGTTTTCACTAAGGCACATCAGAATACATTCGGAGAATGCCCTTTTCTATTTAGCTATAGTATCTCTCTATTGCGTTTCGAGAATGTTTTTAACTGCAACACTGCAGAATTTGAAACATTGACCAGGGCTTTGCAAAGTTGCAAACTCAGGTAACAAACGAACCAGCTCTGTCCTGTATGCACTCCATAGAAAGCTAAGCGTATCATATTTGCTCAAGCCTAGGTCCCGAATTCAGTTGGCCTATCACTCGGAACTAGCTCAGTCAAGCACTGACTGGTAAGGTAAGCTCAGCAGTAAATTCCCGTCGGCTGAGGGGGACAACAGCACTAGAGAATATGCATTATGTAAGATCATCAGTGGTTGCTTACATAGGTACATTACTGTGTACATCGCGCAGAGGGCAGATCTTATTACACTATGTACTTTCTTCTCCAGCACTTTGAGTTGAGCCAAGACATGCCAAAATCTCACTCGCACGAGCGGGCGCGCGCGGTATCATCGCATGGTCACACGAATGCCGAAGCCGAAAAGATTTCGGGGTGGATTCCAGCTTCAGTCAGCTCCGCTTTCTTGTCCCTTCGGGCTTTCTAGGGCTGACACTTGAGGAACATGGTGATCCACTGCTGACATCACGTGCATTTCCCCTACTTTACTTGTACTTCGAGGAAAACTTTCCTATCTAGGAAAGCCTTCCCATCGTGCTCAGCCCGCCTTCCGCTCTGCGTATGCACTAAATTCGCGTTCGAACTATCGGACAAAACAGCTGTTCACGCAAACCGGCACGCGGTCTAATTAATTTCGCTATTCGTGCAAGGCATTGGGAGTCAGCACCCTGGTATGGAGTCCTTTCGGTTGCTACCACGGGGTTGGGATATGGAGCCGAGGGAGCCGGGCTAGGGCAGGGCAGGGCAGGGCAGGGTGCTCGTAGCCCCATATTTGGCATCGATTCGACCTGCCCTGTTCGTACTGTGTCGACGAGATGCCTTTTCCATGTGCACTGTGATATGTCGTCTACGTGCACGGTCATGCGTGTTCTCGGTAAAACATGATGTTGGGGGCTGTTTTGATGGCGTTCAGCCTCAAATTGATGATCATGTCCGTCTTTCCGCGCGTTCTCCAATATCGTTTCCATTATTACGAGGGGGTCAAAAGCGGAGTAAGCTCCGTGTCGAGTCTTTCGTAATAGTAATATTAACGCGACTAAGGCCCTGTTTGGTTACCTAACAGCTCCCATACAAAATCACCTAACAGATAGCTTGGTCCAAGCTTGTTCCGGTGTCGGATAGCTAGGGAACAGAGCATTTACCATTTTTGGCCGCTGATCGCGCTCCGTAAGTACCTCCCCTGTTAAGCCACTAACAAGGTTCCTGAGGAAAAGGCATTTTTGAGAGCAAATCTTCTAACAGCAGGGTTTATTTTCAACGCAGCTCCAGGCATGTGTGGAAAAGCTGTTTTTGCATTTTGACGTCAAGCGCACCGGTACAAACCTCACCTAAGGGACCCTGTCCGCCCATCAATTTAGCTTTGTACCTTCCTCCACAATGCATTTGACCTAACATGTTAGGTAACCAAACAGAGCCTAACACGACACTTTACACCGCCATCACATCAGACCACCAACAAAAGGCACATCCATGCCGTCAACATGTGCCAGGTATAATCTTCCACAAATGGCAGCTGGCGTTAGTCCTCTAGCCTCGTGTCAGCGAGGACCCGTCGCACTCTCCTTTTCAAGCTCTAGTCTGGTCTGGGAAGGTCGTTTACGAGGTCCATTGATTTGCGGGCGATTTGTGACAGTAACAGTGGAGCCCGGATCAGCTTTGGGCAAAAGGTTAGAGTACCCGCAAAGGAGTGTTGCAGCTACCCCTGATTTTCCAGCTGGTGGTTGAATGTACTTGCAAGACTTGGAAATGAACAACAGAGCCGACTGAAACCGACAAATCGAGGTAAGGATGGATATGCGGGCGAATCCAGGCGTCCTTGGATAATGGCGTCTTATGTGCTCAAGTGTTGACCTGGCTGTTGGTGACAAGCCAAAAAGATACAGCACGTGTTCGAGGACAAGTTGCTGGCACTAACACAGCTTAAGGTACGCTAGAACCTTGCGGCCTTCTAGAACACCAATCAGCTTGACGTAGCGCTTTGCGCCAGGGGCCTAGCCAACGCAAGACATCCGCGAGTTCGGTATGTGGATCCGAGGATTTGGGGCATTTGGACTCTCACAGGGCTCTCGTCTGTGTGCGGGCAAGGCGGGAAAGCCCGTCAGGATACGGAGGATCCTGCCAAAAGACTTGACTGACCGCCTTGTTTGTCCGGCAGAATCGGTACACTGAAGGATAGCGGACATAATCACTATCAGCGCACGTCCATCGCTATGGCCCAGCGTTTCGGTTGCTAACAGCCGAGCAGTTAGTGAGGAGCGTCACTGTTAGCTCTAGCGACAAGAAAAGTCCGTGCGGAAAGCGGTCAGTTAAGACTTTTAGTAGGGGCCTCCGTACGGCTTCGTTACCTAGTGTACTGATCGTAAAAAGTTTGCAGGTTTTTCGCCACCAAGGTATTGACCGATAATGTCTCGCATGTCTTGCATGTCTTGCCGGTCCAAGTAAACGAGCAATCGAAAGCACAAAATAATAGTCACAGACTAGTTAAGCCGCGTCCCCGGAAGAATGCAGAGAAGGAAGCGGAATTGCGACCGCTCCCTGTCGTGGTGACAAATGAAAAGTCCTCGGGCACTGACACCAGAATGATGCTGCTTCACAAATTTGACCTGCTGGGCTGCCGAGGCAAGTGGAGCTGCGCTTGGTGCCACGGTGCCGCACCATTCGCTGGTTAAAGACGGCGAACCGGGGTATGAAGCTTGGAGACCTCGCCGTCCCGTTCTGAACGAGGTCTGTATATTTATTCCCCAACGCCCATGCAGTCCGCTTTACACTTAGCAGTGTTACTGCAATATCAGGCATTTCCCCCTCTGCCTATCGATACTATGGCAGCCTATCAAGGCGAGGTCGACTGATCTTGCGCGAATTGGCAGTCGGGAACAGGAGAAGAAAGCAGTAATGAACACCGGCCTCCGGAGACTCGGCATTGGCTACCCTTCCAGACGGTAGCAGTGGGCACTGCAGCAAACTATCTAGATCAAACCGAGAGACGGGGTGTTGAGCCTGTGCAAGAGGGCACCCAATGCGGCCGGGGAAGTGGCAGTTGGTTGCTTGTCTCCGCATTGGCACCGAGCCATCCGGCGAGCTGGTAGGCCACACCGACGGGAGTGGGTTCCATAGCAAGGAAGAAGTCTGAATAGAGTTTCCAATTAAAGGGCAGGCACTGCCTCGATTGGCGACGGGCACACCCCAAACTGCATGCGAATTGTTACAGTTGCGTTTGTCCAGCCGGTTAGGGGCGCTGATTGACTCAGTTTCGCGGCGACTGGATCGGTTGTCCTCGGCCAACCAGGCCAGGAGCAGCACGGCAGGAGCCGCCGTCCAGAGCGCTTCTCGACAGATGTAATTCAGCAGAACATTTCAGGATAGCCATCCATCCGCCGACCAAGTCTCGCAACATGAGAAAAGTGACAGACCAAAGAGAGGGCATGAATGACTGGCAGGTGAAGTTCCCGCTCTGCGAATCGAGGGAGCTGCCGTAGCAGCCATGGCGGTAATGATGACCTGTCAGATCACCTTTTGTGTACCTATGCAGGTGATGCCTGACCGTTGAGTGTCCCGTGATTTCACGTGCGACGTGATAGATAGGAACTCAATTTGAGTGCTGACATGGCGCAACCTGCATCACAATGAACAGCGAAGAATAGAACGAACAAATACGAACATTGGGACTAACACGCCGATCTCCGCGACACCTTCTATTCCACAGCGTGGTATGCATACATATGAGTCGTAAACTTCTGGAACAGAATTTCCGTTGAATGAATCGCACACACCATGACGTTGCCCACCTTCCTGGTAGGGAAGGTGGCCGAGGGTCTGCCGAGAAGGAAGAATAGGGCCGCCCTTCAACGTCAGAACGCAACATCAGCCTTGATGGGCAGCAGCGTGAGCGGGGGTTGCAACTCCGTGGCTACGACGCTTCAAGATGCTAGGTAGTATCACCTAGCGTAGTCTGCATAGTCTGCATAGTCTGCACGTGCGCGGATGTTGCCATGAGTGTTTGCACTGAAACCTCGTTTCGAGATAAGATGATGATCTACTTAGATCTCGGTGACGGTTCTGGCAAGAAGAATTATGGAGCGTCCCTCGTTTCTATTGGAAGGCCATTCCACGGCGGCACGGTAGGGGGGACGGCGTCGAGCTATCAACAACGGCCTTGAGCTACATCAAAGAGAGAGCCTGGAAACCTTCATCGCAGGTACTGTACTTGGCGCTTTGTACATACATAACCTGTACCTTGCGCGACAATGAATGGGGCTATGAAGCGTCGGCAATCGCCCGCTTCGTGGTCATCTAAGGCTCTTACACAGTAGGTGACAGTTGATGGGCCTGAACACTAACGCGAGAATGGTTAAACTTTCACGATCTTTGATGGATTAAGGAAAGGTGGGTGGGAAACCTAAGGCGAAGTATTCCAAGCAAGGCCTCTGTTTGCATAGCGATGCAAGAAAATAATTATTGATTACCAGTGCGGTAGATGAACGGGCGGTGATGGCGGCGAATGGCAATTCTGCGTTCGCCATATGTCGATGTGATGGAGCCCCAACAGAGAATCCTCCCGTATTCCGTGCATGCTGTTGGAAGAAAATTTTCCAACCCGGTGGTGAGGCCTAATGAAGGATCAAAATGGGCCTCGAACTGGCTTTAATATCCGCGCGGCTGGTCTTCCCAGTTCCTGGCACGGCCCGGCTACAGCAATGGCAGCTTGTCGAGAATGCCCTGCCAGCAAGAGAGGGCTGGCAACAGGTAGGCACCGTTCTTGTCGGCGAGAGTATGATCTTGCGTCTCGGCCGACTGCCGGCGGGGTAGGCGGAGCGGCGGGGTACTGTACTGAGCTGCCCATTCAGGCCAATATCCCGAAGCCCCCGATGGTAGCGGACTCTCATCAGTTCCCTGACAGATGCTCTAGGAACAGGTTTTGCACGGGGCTTTGTTTTGTAGTTTCACCCTACTGTTATTTCGTGTTGAGTTTCCCGGTTTTTTGATGGCAGCTCCCGTCCAACGCAGCGAACGAGCGGGGCCCGATGACCTTCTCTCAAAAGGCGGGATTATGTATGTACTGTGTAGGACTTGATCCACCTAGTGGCCGAATCCTTGAAAGCTGTGTGTGGTCGTGCGGACATGACTGCATGAACATGATGGCCTGCACTTCAACGGAGATAACACAAGATATCGAGAAGTCCGTTGGTCAGCACGTTGATGCTGCATAGGGTGAAGGCTCCAGCGGACTGGTTATTGCTACGCCCTGCGTTAAGAGACTCGAAGCACGTCTTGTGGCAGATTCGAGCTTCCATTGCCAGACTGGCCAAAGGACATGGTGGGGTTCTCTTACAGGTCGCAGCTGGAGGCCAAAGCTAGGCCAATTCTAAGACCGTAACTACTTATTTAGGGCAACAATCCCTAATCTGGACGTTGGCAAGGTCGCTCAGCCAAAGCATGCCCACGGCATTTTAGGCATCTCCTGCAGCAGACCGCTTCAAAGTAGGCGGCAGGAATGGATCCCTTGGCTGTTCTCGTCGCTTCTAGGTTGCGTTTTTCTAATGTTTTGGCTTCCATGCACAGCTGAGGCAACGTTTTGCGTTTGTGTCCAAAGCTGGTTGAAGCTACAAGATATTCCCGCGGGGTTTCCGTTGGTCAATTTACGGACGCCGCGACCAACGGTTGCCATTCTTCCTTAAGGTACTTGGAAGGTGGATGAACTCGCGCGCGGTTGATAGAGGCTCAAACAAACGCTGGTTCATGCTGGAAAGCCTAGGGTGTCATTTGCTTGGAAGGTAAGATCCAGGCGCGGGCATGTCGATGGTGACCCGTGGGGTGGAAGAGAGCCGCCATGGCGGAATCACCCCGTTCTGTGAGCAGGCATGTTGCCGCCTGAAGTCTGTCCTAAAAGCGGTTCTCGTCAGAGAATAAACTCCCAAGCATTCCACCATGCCTGCAATTACTGACAGTCTCCGGTGTTATTAGGTAGGTTGCTTCGACAGGCGGTGAGATAACCAGAAGTAGTGTAGCTCAGCAGACTGGTCACTTCAGTAAGGCTGAACGCGCCAGCAACGTGCGTGACATGAGGGACCCACGGACTAAAAGCCCGCACAACAGCTGGCTACTAAGAGACGCCTCCCGAGCTGCAACGAGCCGAAACGGGAATAAGATCAGCAACTCTCGTTGGGCGCAAGGGGCGTTCTTAGGGTATTCAGCAGCCCTGACAGAGCCTCGTAGGGTTAACCCCACCGCGCTTCTGGATCCATAGTACGTACTTGACACCCAAGCGAGTGGGCCCTTCCGTGATGAGCTGCTGCGCTCCGTTCCGGTAGCATATGGAAAAAGCAAATCCGAAAACGGCCCGCTGAGCCCCCCAGCTCCGCATGCCGAGCGTCGCCGTGTGGTCCGCACACCAGCGTTCGTCACGCCCGAGTAAGACGAGCTGACAAAAGTGATGTATCTCATACGATTGCCTATTTTGCTGCTTAGTGAGCTATGGCCATCCGAGGGTGAACGCTGGATGGATGCTACTGTTGGCAATCAATATGCTTATCCTTCACGAAAATGGTTGTTTAATGATTTCGGTCTAGTTATTAGCTATCGAGCTTTGACCTCACTGCAACAAGTCAAGGAGGAGGTCCTTTTTTATGCAACGCAGCGTTTCTGAACGACGCCCGAAGTGCGTAGCCGCAGTGAGATGCACATGAAACAAGATCGGCTAGACGATTCCGGCGGTCAAATTGGACGGCGATGGCATACCAAGCTATGTCGGACGCGATGTAACCTCTACCTCAGGTAGCAGTGGTAGGTATCTATCAGCGAAAACAGCGGTCTGCCGTGGCAAATTCGTAAAGTACTTTGCATCCGCAAAGAAGGAAACGAAAGGGGGTGGATGTCAGCTTGACTCGTGTTGATATCGTCCGAGGATCCGTCTTCACTAGCTGATCCACACTAGTGAGCATGATAATGGCGCTTTCGTTCTGGACTCTGCTTCAAGTTTCCTGCCGCTGTTACACACACTGCGAAGCCACTGGCAGTTTTAGCTGCTGATCAAGGACTAAGAATCCCGTCGTGCGTGCATCGAGGCACGGCCCGTCCTTTGTCTGGCCAATCCAGCGTAGATAAATCACATGGCCATTTTCCAGCTGAGAAGCAAGCTTACCTCGACCCGTTTACAGCCCAGTCGGGAGAGCATTGACAGCCAGCCTCCCAGCTTAGGTAGACACGGCCGCATAAAGAGGCGTTTCGAAGGGAGGGGTTTCGCATCCGCAGGGTGGGATTGGCATGGCTTCGTTCGACGGTAGGTAGGCAACACCAGCTCACCAGGCAGGAACCCTGATTTCAGATACGCGGATATGAAAAGTCCAGATCCCCTCGCGTGTGATGCAGGAGCGGGAATCGTGTACCGTGTAGCGTTGATCAGAGGTGCAGGTAAGCAAAGAATGACGGCGCAGAAAATAGAGAGGCGACAATTGACTGAGGCCTTTGGAAGAGACCGTGTTTGTGGCTCATTGCCAGAAAATACTGTGTACATGTGTGGATAAGATACGTACAGTGCAGCTTAGCGACGAGCAAACAACTCCCAGTCCCGACACTCTGGGTCGGACCATGTGACCAAGCACGAGAGTGCCGGAACGGGGAAGTCCGGAACGGACGTTATCACCCGCAGCGCGAAGGTCCAGTCATCGTTCCGAAGACGGTTGCAGACCGAAGATGAAATGAACTCAACCTAGGGACAACTGCTGGCGGGCGCGAAGAGCGCTCAACGGCAGAGAAGGGCATTGAGACGAGCAGAAGTGAGGGACCAACTCAGGTTCTCTTGTTGGTGCTTTAGTGACTTAACCAACGAGGAACTGAGAACTGAGCATGCCAAGGACCAGGAGAAGTTCATTGCATCAGCAAGACCTCGCTTCAACGCTTCTGGGTAGCGCGTTGTAACTTGTCACCGAATGCAGGGATCGCGTATCGATAGTTTGACGCCTCAGCGGGAAATCTCGCCCGCCTCCTGTTCGGGAATCGGAGCCCTAACAGCATGATCCCCCAGTGTCTGGTGAGTTGCCAGGCCCCGCTAAAGTTCGCTATGCGCTCATCCTGCACACGTATGTAGCTAGGCACAGCCCACAGATTGGCAGTTAGCCGGACTACACGCAAAATGTAGCTACGTATGGAAACGGGCTGTCAAGCTGTGAGGTGATAAGGTTTGCAATGCACCGAGTTGGTGCGACGACAGTGCCGTGATGTGTGTCAGCTCAAGTGGTTTAGGGCTGGCCTATCTCTTCCAGGCAAGTCGCATCTGATCTGACATTTCCGGACTTTTTACTCGATTAAGATATATGCTACATAGCAAATGCGTAGCGACCATGTAAAAATACCTATCTCGGCTGAGGTGTGGGGGATGCGTGTGCACGGTTTTACCTGGCGAGAAGATCAATGGGGGACCGCCAGAGCCTGGCAGCTGCAATGCAGTGCCTGCCAGTTCACCACCGGAGTCGTGAAACGGCGAATTTGGTTCTGGGACGTAGACACAAGCAAAAGTCCCCGTATACACAGATTGATGTCATGTGCTACAAACTTTCCTTGCGAGCTTCGAGATGTATTGTACAAAGCCTCCAGTCCGCCAGCTCGCCCGGGATTTTTCGGCTTAATATATGTACTAGTTATTGAGGCACAGTATAAATACGAACATGGGAAAATGGGCTACACGGCGGTTCGGAGGAGTGAATTGAATTACTGTATTCCTGCTCGAAGCGCCGCCAACAGGGACTGGCAAGGGAGGCATGCCCACGAATTGTGTTGGATATTAGGTTGCGACTTCGCCTTTACGACGCTGGCGCCAACAGATTCTTCGCGAGTCCTACTTTTTTGACCGTTTTCTGAGCTAGAGGTCTAGGTCTTCGTCGCCTCTCTCAGCTCCTAAGCCGACAACCTCGAATCACTTGATGGACATTTCCACAAGATTAAGCATGAGATTCCGTGCTGCCCCAGCCAACAGGCCGCGCCCGCTTGAGCCCGTCACAGCCTGAGTTTGACCCCTCTGAATGTATTCTGAGCTCTCTCGATGGGATATCACGCAGCACGAGTCATGTCCCCAATCAGATGTGTCGAGTGTCAAACAAACCTAGGTAGGAGCAGCAGCCTTTCCAGCCAGGCGATTGGCAGAGGAAGAAATGAGGGATACCGTCTCCCACCAACGGTTTTGTTGCCTCTACCAGAAAGCGCGACGGGCGGGGTGTTCTTGTGGCCTACGGGACCTCGCACCAAACATCGATGGTCCTTCTCTCAGTCACTATTGTGACCAACCCGTGATGGGGCCCATGACACGCTTATCCTGACGTGAGGAAGCCATCGCAAAAGAAAGTCATGCGACGAGAGGTTAGCACTGCGTAATAAGACATCTAAACAGATGATACGGTGGACTGACGGTCGAGTTAATCCATAGGCGCACGAAACTTCGTTTCCAAGATCATACTGGTGCAACGCTGGTCACACCTCTGGCGGTCCTGGCCAGAACTTCTGTCCTAAGAAGGATTGACCTCCGTCTCACAGCAGTGGCGGCTTAGGAGATTCGTCTCGAATGCTGCTCCACTTCCCGTGTAGGCGGCGACGTTGCTAGTGACGGCACAGGCAATTGCCGCACTGACCGCCACGTCCGCTGACGAGCGATGTCGACGACAAGTAAAGCAGTTTTGCGAGCTTCACTCGCTGTGCTGCGGGCAAAGAGAGGTGGAAAGCATTCGCGTCAGTCCACATAAATTGAGCCGAGGGTGGCTGATCCGTGAGTCCAAATCCCGAGCTTGCCTAATCTCGACAAAGGTCCGGTTGTGACCGTGACATGAGCAATTGCAAACCAGACAGACAGACAGCAGTCCGTCAACAACCCCTATTCGCGGTCGTTGTTTGGGTCGATACCCCGTGAAAACAGGGCAGGGACACACGACTACACTTGAAAGAAGCCACAAGTGCGGTTCATTTGAGCCTCCACAGCTGGGTGGGACGCGCGGGACAGAAGAGGCTGAGCCATGATCAGCGTGCCAAACGGACGCATCATTGGACGCTGAATCGCCGCCCACACAACCTGCGACCACCTAGGCCAGCTGAAAGTCAAGTAAGGTTCTGCAGTCGTCGCAAGCCCGTCAGAACGCGTCACGTCCTTTCTCCGTTGCCGTCTCGATGCGCAGAGATTTGCCCCTCTGTTGATGATCGAGCGTGGCATGCAACAGAGCACAGAAACCTGGAGTTGGTTGCATCAAATTGGTACTCCCGACACAGAGGGAGGCCTCCAGTTGATTGACGGTATCTGCCGTCAAATTGGGAAGGGAAACGCTCCGTGTTGCCGGAGTACTGACTCGGTAACCTCGGGCAGAAAATTAGTGGAATGTCGCTCGCCGTAGGATGCCGAGGCCCGGTGTTAGGTAAGACTGGTGAGGTTCTGTAATGTGCCTGATATACCTATTTGCAGGCCGCCCTGAACTGTCTGGCCGACTCTGGGGAGGAGGAGCACCCACCAAAAGCCTCATTTTGGGCGCAACACGGAGACATTCTTGTGCGACGTTCGTTGCGGTTCGTTGGGACTGGGACTCTTCATCCTGTCGTCAGTATTCCTCCTGACGTGCATTTGTACATAGCATGGCAGACCCGGGGTGCTGTGAGTCGAGTGTGGAATCGCTTAAGTTTCGTGCCAATCATTGCTGCAACCTGCGGAGTCAAATGTAGCTACTACGAGAAGGTCTGCCCCGGCATCACTTGCCTTGTACTCTACCCGGGTCCTTAACATATGTCGATGAATTCTAACTGGATACCGGAACGCTTTGAACCGATGGAGGCGGTTGCCAATCGGCCAGTCTTTCGATCGCGAATCCATCGTTCTGCGGCAGCGTCTCCAACATGCGACATCACGCTAAGATCTCCTGCGCCAGCTGGAGACATTTCACGGCACTTGGTAGGGTATGTACATTGATGTATAGATACTCAGGTAGGTAGCCTTTTGTCAGTCATTCAAGGACCAATGTCGTTTGACATTTGTAAATACTACGACTGGGAGATTGAAGTAAAAGGCGGGTCTATGTGCCCCCCAAAAAGGTTCCGCCCCGTAAGGCGATTGCACACGTTTATTGGCAGACATGTTCTGGGTAATCGGCGCAGATCTGAAAGGCTGCACAACGTGAGAGATGCGCCATCAACAGGGAAGAGGCGGCCTGCGGCAAGCCACATTCCGGCAGTTGGACGGTACTCGGGAATTAGAGCATCATGTACTGTACTTGGAGAGCATTGTGAGTACGGGGTACATGCACGTTGTTTCGCTTGGAAGTGACTGATTGGTGTGTCACTTAATCATCCCTTTTATTAACCTGAAGCGTTACGACGTCGTCCATATCCCGCTCGATAGGCATCTGCAGGGCCACACTGTCAAACCCCGGATACTAATACCAAAACATAGCAGGGCTGATAGTTTGAGACGCAGTTCTGCCCTGGCAGTCTCACCGGTGTTGCTACTCAGCCCATTCAAACATTGTGTAATCACTAGGTATGTAAATCTTCAAGAAACAACCCAGTATGAGAAAGAGAGATGCCAACAGTGTCGGGATCTGGATTTATTGTCAGACTCCCCCTGCCTTTACATGAATCGGGAACACGTCTTTCATGTAGGCTATGAGGGGTGACGATGACGACGAGCCGAATCATGTCCCTTCGCTATTACGCCAGTTCACGGTCGCCACGACGTCAGTAATTACCCTGCTAAACCTGCTGAAAATGGGCTACAACCCCAACGTAGCGTTTCATGCTCCTGAACATCTGCCGATTTGCCGCTTGGTACTACGCGCGCGTCTTCTGAGATTGAGCGGGCACACGGAGATTGAGATGTTGCGTACGGTGTGCATGGAGTCACTTGATATAGGCGCAGAGCATGGGTAGGCGGGGTGATGGTGCAGTATATATGTCGTACACGTACAGAAGGGACGCGATGATGCTGCACTGTAGCATTCGCTTCCATCATGGCTTCGAGAACCTTTCCTCAGATGCCGACGGGGGCTTCGGTGTGGGTCTTTTCGAGAACATGGGGAGACACCGAGGCTAACCCGCTTTCACTTGAAATGACGATACTGTAACTCAGGCGCCAGGTAAGTTCCTGATGTACATACCGATAGACCGAGGAAACGTGTGCGACTTGTACGCAGGTATCCACCTGAGTACCTTTATGTGTCAAGGTATGAGGAATGTCGGTCGCAAAGATGGCTATCGTCCCGCGTGCAACAGAGCCTCTTGAAAAAGACTGGCAATATGGTAGGTGCTATCCGTATCGTCGCAATTTATCCCACGCGGCAACAGGGCGGCCAGTGGTGGGCCCGGCCCGATCAGCGCAATGCCGCCAGCAGGTTAACCGCACCAGGCTTATCTCAGGTGGAAAGCCAATCGCGAATAAACGGCAGCGAACAACACTTACAGTGCAGCTTTGGCGAGCTAATCTTGTGCCGGGCAAGCTTGTGGGTAAATTTACTATCCGCCAGTGAAGCCTATGATATGCATGCACAGTAATACTACACGGTTATGTTTCCTGGGTTTAGAGTGTGAAGTGTTTGCTCATACCGCAAGATCTAGGTTCACGAAGGCTAAGACATTACTAGGTGGGGTTGGTCAAATGGCCGATTCGGAGGGAGACCGCTGGCAGTACAACAGACCGCATGCGCAACAGACACGGCTTCGGTTTGCCAGACAACACAGCTAGCGGCAGGGCAAGGTAACCAAGGTACACTGAATACTGCCGTAAGCGGTCATCGCAATCATAGTTATGTCCTAAGGTTCCGCAAGGCGATTTTGTTTTCTGGAGCCATCCTCGGCGTCGAAGCCGGGATTGGCGGGGTGTCTGTATGCCAGTTGATGGTTGCCCGTGCTTTAGTGGTGCGGGTTTCATTCCGCTTCTGTCATGGAAGGTACCTCCGTGTCTTACATGCTTGTGCGTTAACCTAACGTGATTGACTTTTTGGATTGAGGAGGCCGAAGCACTGCAGCCGAACAGCCCTTCTTCCATTCTCCGTTCTTCCATTAGAACGGAAGCAAGAGTTGCATGTGCCAAGGATCTGTCTGCCATTTCCTCGCCGGAGCGTGGCCAAACAGACTACACACATATGGTAGGTTGCTATCCCGTAACACCACTGTCGACGGTCACACTGCCAATGGATGAGGGGGAATTAAATCCAAGCGCAGCACCTCCCATCAGCAGTAGCGTCAGTCTTTGTCTGGTGGGCCTCATTATGAGAACAGACGCGGAATTTAGACCGCTCAATCGTGCTCGTAGGTTGGTTGATCAGATCGCATACATACGGGGATAGGTAGGTACTGTACCAGTACAGAGTATATCCCAATTTACAGGTAAGTACCCACTTGGTTGTCTGCATGGTTCTCTGCGGACTTGACAGATGTATTGCAGAGGCGAGGAGTCGTGTGAAGGCGTAGTCAAAACTTGCTTTATCTCTTCAGTCCTTCACTCGTGGTGAAAACGGCTGAGCTCTGATTCGCAACAACAGCCCTATGCCTGGACAAAAGAGCACCCCGCCAACATGGTGGCCCTTGCTTCACCGGGACGCGCTAAAATCGGTGTGCCAATGAACGATCACCCTTTGGACCCGGTGTTTCTCCGTCTCTCGCTTTATAGGGCTGAGAGGTCCAAGGCTGCAACCTCCAGCGACGGAGCAGGAAGCAAGAGTCACCTGAGTAAGCTTGAACAGCCGCTAGCATGACTCTATGTCCAGCTTATGCCATATTCATGCCCGCATGCCGGTTGCTGACATCCAAAGTGACTCTCATTCAGAAGCTGCCCGAACAAGCCTGCAAGAACGAACGGTAATGAGGTTAAGCCAAGGACAGCAATCCCGAACCCGAGGGCAAAGGTCATGCCCTTTACTTCCCATTTCGAAACTGAGAGATGATGAGGATGCATTCGAAAGAATTATGAAGCCCCGTGGACTACCACGGAGGGCAGAACTACCTTGGCTGCATACGTAGGGCTGCTCGACAGGTGGGGTGAGAGGAATTTTGGAGGCCGAACACTTGGAGCACGTTCACCCCCCGAGAGTGTTCGGTCTTGTCTTCACACCAGCTGCTCTGTAAACACGCTGCACATTGAGAGACAGAGCAAGGATGGTCGCTGACGTTGAGATCGCTTCGCCAGATCTGGGGCCGGAAAGATCACCTTTTGGTTCTTGTCGTCTCTCTTGGGGTTGCACATGACTCGTGCCGTAGTTCTGTTCACTACAGCAGGGAAATGGCCGGAAAGAGCAGCAGCAAGTCTTTGTCATCCTCAGTCATCACCTTGGCCTTGCCCCATTGTCACAATGAAGAATAGGCTGTTGTGTACGGGTGACGGGATGCACTACACTATGTAAGGTACCTATATGATAAACCTAGGGTTTGTCTCTATCGTGCGGCCTACCTACCTATACTAAGATAGCGACGCACAGATGGGTGGTTGCCAAAACGCTCTCTCTCAATGATCCGTGGGAAAGCGGGCGCGTGGGGCAGGAAATGGAGGGGGAGCGGAAATGGAAATGCTTCTGTAACCCTATAAGGCGCAAAGTGGATGTGCGTGCGATGCCGTTTCGCGTCCCGTCACCTTGAGCCCGTCCAAGGTCCCTAAATAAGACAAAATCTGCACGGGTAATTGCAGAGTAAAAATACCACAGTACTCTCAGGACCTCGGGCCTCGAGTTATTATTACCCAATCTCCAATACAGAAGCGGATCGCACGGTTGCCAGTGCTTCGATCGCCCCCAATTGTGTGCACTGTGCTAGATGTACGGCGTACCATGCAGCTCTAGATAGCATACATGAAATGAGCACCCCATGTAGTCATAATTACCGACTTTGGCAAGCCGAGAGGTATGCAGCCCAGATGCCATGCGCTGGGTGGCAGAGGATGCAAGTCAAAGTATGGATACTGGCCCGGGGCCCGGGCAGTTATGCGACATGCAGTCGGTATTACTGCCGGACTTACTGAACAGTCCGTACGTAGATTGTCTTACATGCGATTGCACACCTCTCCCTCGTAGCGCAGTGCATGTTGTCTTCAGCGTCCAGATGGGGAAAACCCACAAGGTGAAGGCATTGGCACTGTGCCGTTTAGTGGACATGAGATGCTTTCACGCCCCCGACTGACTACCTGACCTAGAGGATTGCATATACCGTTGCAGAATATCGCGGTCCAAGTTGGACCGGACAGTTCTTGTCAGTACCATACAAATCGCCTGGGTCTGTCCGGCTAAGTCAAGGAGCCTGATGCACCGACACGAGCAAAGGGCTGAAAGGATTGAGGCTCGCGCAATTCCGTATAACGGATCATCCTCGTTAGCGTCTTATCAACTCTGAATAGGGACTTATATATCAGGTGGTGATTGAGGCTAACATGATGGAATTCTGCCCCATGTGGAACGCACAGATTGGTAGCCGTCATTTCTCGACTCTCACGAATGCTCGCAACTATTGACGAGAGATACCTAGGGGACAACAAGACGAACCCATCGAGTAAACCTATAGACATTTAGTCGGCAGGATACCTAAAGGCGCTTAACCTAGAATTCTGCTGTACGGGTTTTGATCAGGGCGAGAAGGCGTTTGGCTAGAATGTGCGCAGGCGATTAGTTAACACACCGCGTGTGCTAAAAGGATGAGAGTCGTTGCGGTGATGAACCTTGAGATTATAAGATGAAAGCCGCAAACCTCGCCTGGACTACAGACACCTGTACAAAATACGTTCTTCCATTCGTCTAGAAGGCAGCCCGAGGTTTCCTTTGCTTCCTTAAGTCGCACTACCTCGGAGAAGGTTTTCTCGGATCGACAAGCACATTATTCCCACATAGCCTGAGAATATGCTTTCATCTGGGCAGTTTAGCAGCCTAACTGCGGGGATTCACCCTTCAGGACTTCGAACGGCGACTTGTTGGTCTGTCTTAGTTGCAATACAACCGCAGTTCCATCGGGCAGATTGCGGGATTAGTACCGAGTCTGGGACTCACCGGAATGAGTTCGAGATGCCCAAGTAGGCAACATGGAAAAGTTGGCATTTCCGAAAGGACTAGCATAAGGTGGTCTGGAGCGTATATTTTCGACATTAACTCACGCAAACTCACGCTTGCGAATCTGTCGCCTATTGACTTCACCGCATCCTTCACTACATCCTTCTTCAGGATGAACTGTCAGGTCGAGAGGTGCACCGGGTGTGTGAGCTCAGAAGTTGGACTAACCAGAAAGGCCAAAAAATGTGAACAAGTGGACTAGCGCGACAAAAAACGGCGCGATTTTGACAGACGACATCGCGCAGCTTGTATGTACATACGTACCTGGAAAACATGCATGTTCGGCCTGGGACTGTGAACTACTGTGTACCGTAGCACCTGTTATCTCGAGACGCTTGTTAAATCTTATGTAAGGCTCGTAGATACATACAAGTCGCCAAGTTTCCTAACAGTCACCTCGTCAATGGATGTCGCTGAGAGCAGGCTACCTCCATTAGTGTGCACTAGCGGGGCGACTTGCAAAGGGGCAGGTCCCCTATCCCCGTTCTCTGCCCTGGGATCCCATTGCGTTTCACACACCCCACCAGTCGGCCGTGACGTTATTGATAAGTACACACGCCCTCCCCTGCATACTCCACCCATAGCGGATCTCTAGCCTCTCTCCCCACAGGGCTTAATCAAGAAGGAGGCGTGCGACGGAGCAAGATGCGAAAGGTGAACCAGGGCGAAACGACAAACATTCCAAGGTCTCGAGGCCTAGAAACCAGCTTCAGGCAAATAAAAATCATAACAGATAAGAAGCTCGTCTGCAAATGTTCGACGAAACACACAAAGTTGTTCTATTCGGGCGGTATGGGCATTCGGTGAACGGCGAGCCGAAAAAATGGGGAAGCGGGTACGAAGTACAAAAAAAAGGCGGCGTCCAGTGGCGGGTACGTACCTAGGCCACACTAAAATTGCATCCCTGCAAAGGTAAGTTGCTGGGATGAAAGGGCTGAGAGGGACACAACGGGCAGATTGCATGGGTTTGGGGCTAACCTCCCTTGTTGAAAACGCGCAGGGCGACGGAGGTAGAGTACTTTGGCTGGGTGCGTGGCCTCGAGTGCGCAGCAGGTACTCTGCTGTTCGTTTGTGTTTGTGCAGTGCTGTACCTACCTATGCGCGATCGCTCCTAATATACCACTCAAGGTCTCGCACATTGACTCAATTCTCCCACCTCCTGCTGCTCTGCTGTCCTGCCTTCCTTTCTCATCTTCGCCATCTCATTGCCTTCCGCCTCCCGTACTCAAGGTCGCGCCTGCCCGGAGGGTGAGTAACAGTCACGGAAGCCACGAAAGCCACGGAAGCCAGTACTGGTGCAGGCCTTTCCTCACGGCGCTCGTGCGCTAAACCTTACCAAGAAGGTTCTGCAACGACCTTCGAGCTTAGGTTAGGTACTTTAGCCGGTGTCCGCCAGCCGCAGCTTGCCTTGGGTTTCTGCGGACTTCGTGAACACACCACTCTCTCCGTACCCTCATCTTACTTCAGCCGCCAACCCTGAGCGTTTATTACTCCACACTTGCTGGGCTGAACCCGACGGTCTTCGCTCCACCCTACAGCCCGGCGTCTGTCTCCCGTCAAAAACCTTCCCAGGCGTCTGACACTGGCACCGCCGCCGCTCGTTTAGACCGGCCGGCTACTGCATTGGCATTACAAGCTAGCAACACTCCTTGGAACACAATCTCTTGTTCGAGCGTCACCTATATCAACGATTTGGACGCCGGATCTTTGATAGCGTCGAGGCGGTGTCCCTTTTTCCCATTTTTCTCGCCCATTGACGACGAAGCCTCATTCGATGGACGGTGCTCGAACCTACATATTCGATCGAATCTGTAGTATCAATCTCTCTGCACCAAGTTCCAGGTCGAGTGCATCGGCAATACCGAACTTGCGCCTACTACCTGAGCGTTAATTCCCGCCGTCCAGTCCCAGGCTGGGACCGCCTAGTCGCAAACGCCACCTTTGTCTTGCTGCTGAACACGCGCCTGTCTGACTGGCCTTGTGTTCAGCTACCCCGTATTTAACGGTGGTGGCAAGGCGGTTGAGTCGCCCTAAGTTCAGCTTCCTCCCCCAACCTCGCTCTTCCTTGCTCCGCGCGTCAGGGATCGCAGACCGTACGACACACGATGGCGATTCCTATCCACGCTCAGTCCCCGTATGGGGCGAGGGACTTTGACCGCGATCCTCTGCCCTCCATATCTAGTCACAACGACAGCTTCCCGAGACCCTTTCGACCTTCGAGCCACTCCATTCCGTTTGGCGACAGACTTTCTCCGTCGACAGCCTCGAACCCCATGGCGATACGCGGTGCAGACAACAGTTTTGTGCCTCCGCCGTTACCTCCCCCTCGATTTGTGCCCATCGATGGTCCTGTTGACCCGAATCTCCAGCTGAAGGAGTACCGCCGTAGAGACGATTACGGCAGCGTGGGCAGTGATTCTTTCGGGCACAGCTTCAGGCGGCCTGACGTACCTTTCAAGCATGACTTTCATGACGAAGGCTACCAAAGCATTGACAGTTTCAGGTCTGTACTTTCACCTTGAGCGCTTCGGCAGGCTGAAAGACACACCTCGGAGGTAGCCTGCGCATCTGAGTATTAGAGAACTGACAAACTCCTTTCTTAGATCCCCCGACTTCCCCTCTGCTTTTGGGGCTCAGACTATGAAGACGTTTCGTCCCAGTGGAGATTCTATCGATAACTCGATGCTCAGCAAACTCAACCGAAACGTGCGAAGATCAGCTCTCAGCGCTTCCTTCAACGACGTACCCGTGACGCGGGCCAACCACACACAGCTCTCGACGCTGTCTCTCCCCCACAGATCCAAACAGTCTTTCCTGGACTCGGGGTTCACAAAGTCGCCAGTCCTCATGTCTGCGACGTCGCCACGCAACACGCCTTTTGGTCACCCGGGATCTGCCTCAGGGGCCTACCGTTCACCGTTAGGCACCGAGACGAGCGATCTTGAACGATCACCTGTTCAGCGAACTAGGAGGATGAACAGCGGTTCAGTGCCCGACGATGTCACAATCTCAACTCAGGGGAGCTTTGACATGCGCGACGAAGAGGTGGGCTTCCCGGACGAGACTTCACGCATGCGCAGCTTGAACATTGAGGATCAGTGGAGAGAAAGAGAAAGGGACCGAGACCGGGACCGAGACCGGGATCGGGAACGGGAGAGGGAGAGGGAAAGGGACTACTACCAAGCGGGCCAGAAACGTCGAGCCTCCTCCCCGCTCAGCGACGAAATCGCCCTCGCAAGTGACTTGTTGAGGAGAAGGGACGGCGGGGTGTTGTCAAGAGGCTCTCCGATCCCGCGGTTGACCGTCCTACCACAGGGTTCCGTCTCTAGCGTGTCATCAGCGGGCCGCAGCACGGGGAGTTACTTGAGCAACCTAAGCAGCATGACCAGCATGGGCTCCTTTGGACGTCGGTCCCCCAACGCGCTCTCTCCAGGAGGACTTTCGCCTACGGACCCGATGAGCTGCAGCAGCCCATACGAGCCAATGAGCCTTACCACCTCGCCCCGATCTTCTGTTAGCCGTTCGGCTGCCGCGCAACTGCCACACCAGAGGGCCCCAAGCGAGCATACCATGAATGGACAGGACACCCGGTCTCTGCCCTCGCCACGCAAACTTGCAGAGATACCCAGGAACCCCGGTAGCTACGTGGCGGCTAAGATGCTGAAAATGAAAGGTCCCTACATGTGCGAGTGCTGCCCAAAAAAGCCCAAGAAGTTTGAGACCGAAGAAGAACTGAAGTAAGTTTTGAGTCTCTATGGATGCTACTACTCATTTAGCCTCTAGGTCTCGGCCGCCGTCTTATTTGACACTGGTCATTCGTGCTGAAGGCTTTTTGGGTGATATTGTGCACACGAGTTTGCTGACTCTCTCTCCCCCTTCGAAATAGGTTGCATGAAGCCGAGAAGCAATACGAATGTTCTTTTTGTGGGAACCGCTTCAAGAACAAGAACGAGGCGGAACGACACCAAAACTCCCTTCACGTGCGGCGCCACAGCTGGTCATGCTCGGCATTGACGGGTTACGAGCGTGCTTTCCATGACAGCACGACCAGACCAGGAGAAGCCGACACATGTGGCTATTGTGGGGAGGAGTTCCCTAGAACAGGGCGCAATCCGAATCAGGTTGGAGGTCTCATCAGTGACCAGGACTGGGACGAGCGTATCCGTCATCTCCAGGATGTGCACAAGTTCCGGGAATGCAACTCTAGCAAGAAGTTCTACCGCGCAGACCATTTCCGCCAGCATCTGAAGCACAGCCATGCGGGCACCAGCGGGAAATGGACAAACATGCTGGAGAACGCCTGCATGATCGAGGAGGACCCGCCTGTGGCGAGATGAAGCTCTGGATCCCCAAAGAGCAGGGCTTGCAAACGCAGGACAGCAGAAGGATACACAGGGATGGGGCGAAGAGGAGGAATTGGAACTGGCAAACAAGGCGGAACGACTAGATTTGACGACGGTGGCGTCGTTTGGCGGCTCAGTTTTTAAAGGCACTCGTTCGACGCCAATTTTTCTATTGCAACATTTCATCACTGATCCGAGACGCAGTTAGTGGGACGGGTTGGGATCTTTTCCCTTTGGCCGTGCTGCGGCGTTGGCGACCTGAGCGGCGCGATAGTTCGAGGTCAAGCTGCCTTTCAATTGGCATGTTTACGCACCGTCAATGGTTGGGCGATTTTCTGGTCACTCTACGCAGGGAATCTAGGCATCTCGAAGCGAAGAAGGATTGAGCCTGTGTGGGCGCGGCGCAGTTTGCAGTCGAGAGGGGAATGAGCGACGCCGAGTGTGCAGCAGCAGCATGGTCAAGGGATTAGGGGCCGGTCACTGCCCAGGTCGTAAGGAAGGGTTCAGCCACATTCCTCAATCGGAAATGCTGCATGGTCGGACTAAGTCTACGAACCGTTTGCGCAACATGAGATGGGGAAATTTGCACAGGCATCACTGGGGCAGTACTGTGTCGTCGAGTATAGGTCGGCGAGAGCCTAAATTCTCACCCTTCCCGGTTGTTGTTGGCTTCGGCATATTCGACTTGCGCCGCCTGGGAAACCCGCTGGCAGGACATTAGGTGCACTGGTCCAGTACAGTCGGACCCCCCCACTATCTCGATGGTGTCATCGCCTATGGACATCTCCCGGCACTTCAGGACGTCTTTTTTGAGGACCAGAAGGCATACAGTCACATTGGAACGAGCGGGCCGATCAAGTGTCGCTTGCATATCGCTGCCACGGTCCAGTTGACACGGGTTGTAATCGATAGCAATCCTCTGTTCAACAACACTGTTGATTGCAGGATGAGGCGAATCACTCCGTCTACCATGGGTCGAATCATGGGCATTTGCTGGAGAGGTGTCAAGATCTGGGAGTCGACCTTGCCGGCTCGGCTGGTGGGGTAGCTGTGTCGCTGTCCGGTTATGTCCTGCAGCAATCCGTGCCCCGCTACGGTCCGCTTACCTCGTGCCAAGTCATCAAAACGCATATCAACGGGCTGCGTGTCGCATGCTGCTGGCATGCAGTCTCAATTGGCTCTCGAGTCTAGCGTTGTCTTCCCTCGATGTCGACATGCAAGATAGCCCCTCTTTATTGATGATTCACGTCCGCCTGTTGGTCGCGCTGCTTGCCTGCCTTAACGGCCTTCCTATTGCGGCTGGTGGTGTCAGCTCCTTTCGGCTTCGCTGCCGTTGTCGCAAAACGCGCGGGTCGGGTGCTTTACGACTGGGCATATCACCTTTCCGAGCCCTTGCTTGTGCAGCTGCCGCCATCCTGCCGCCGTCCTGCCGCCGTCCTGCCGCCGTCCTGCCGCCGTCCTGCCAGCCGCATCCCCATCGCAGGCAGTCAATCGCTGCACCAATCATTATTTTATTGCACGGCAGCAGCGCCCGCCGTGATGTGGCCATGGGCTCCTTTGCACCGCCAACACGACGGACAATCCCATCTGCGGCCGTTGTCGAAAGACGCAGCACAATCTGTCGCGACCACTCTGGATTCTCCCACTTCAACCCGTCCTTCTATTATCCTTCGTTCCTCTTGCCGGATAGCTTCAGGCATTTTCGCTTTTGACCCCAACTCGTTTTCCATGCCGCCTATGCCTTCTGCCCAATTTCACCCCACTCACTCAGTTGCCCAATCTAACGGCCGAGTCATGTCGCATTCGGTTCAAGGTACCTATCTCATATTCACCAAAGTTTCATACAAAGCCGGTGATTCGATTGGCGGCCCTGTTTGCATTTACCTTCGTCTGTTTCTTCCAAAATTCGGTGGCGTTCTTTCCGTTAGCATCGGCTTTCATTGACTGGGCGTTTGGCACAGTGCATCTTGATTGGTACTTGGACTAGAAAGGTGGCCATCCACTGATTTCATCTTCTTGCCATGCCATATTTGCTTCAGTGAGACCATCTTGGCGGTCCTGGTACATGGCTTTCTTTTTCCCTGTCGGCGGTCTTTTGCTCTTTCACGCGTTTAACTTGTCACGGTATCTACCGTCACTCGGTAGGCTGTTTAGATGATGCATTTGCGAGCGTGGAGCGATACCCAGGGTGACTAGGGGGCTTCTTCTGTTCATGCGCGTGAGAGACTGAGGGTACAGAGGCCAACCGGAACAGCTCATCTTTGTTTTCGTGGGGCTGCAACGGTGTGGTGCTCAACTGGGAGGAAGGCCCGTATCGAGACGTTGGTTTTATTCATGTATGCTACCCGAGAAAAAACATTGATGACCTGAATGAGTAAATAATATGAATTTGGCCTTCGAAGCTACAATGATTGTGTCCCGACTGTCCGTCCCTAAGGTAGTACTTTTATTACACTTATTACAGTTCTAGAAGCCCTGGAACCGCAAGTACGTATCAACCTAATGCACACGGCACGCGCTTTCACATGCTCAGCCCTACGAGACATCAGGCATTGCAGAAGGGTCCTGGCCCCACCGGCCTGTCGTCACAGTTGTTCCTCGGACTGGGGCCTAAGGCGTCTTCCCAATGCCATCGTCGAGAGACTAGGTAACCACATCAGAAAATAACCTTGACCTCTTGAGCGGTAATTTAGTCTAGCCTTCGACATAATCGGGCTCCTCAAACAAAACCCCAAACATCAAATGAGGCACGTGGACGAATTGATGCTGTATGTATACTCACACTAACACTGCGTACAGGTACCTGTAAACGGCCTAGGGCGGTGTGGGGACGAAAGAAGGAGGGGCTCTCATGCATGTATGTACAGTACCCCGCCACCGAACACAGTCCCTTCAATCAACACAGATTTAAGTTCGATCCCATCTGAATTTGTCGCCTGTTGAACAATAGAACTCGATCCCTTGACAAGACCAATCCTAACACCGAAATAGAGTGGCTGCCTTTTTTCTGAGGACTATGGCACTGAACAGGATATCTGGACGGGAGGATATTTACGTGGGCGGGTGCGGATTTTTCTCTTTTTTCCCCCAGCGACTTCACAAAACATCCCATGCAGTCGATACAGACTTTTTTCTCTAGATTTATAATACTAACATACAGCACTATCAGGGTGTTTGGTGTGCGGCGTCCACGCTTGATTACAGAGTACAAGATCACACACGTGCTGTCCGTGATTAAGTACGCGCTGGACCCGGAGGAGGATGCCTTTCGCGGAGTCGAGCACCTCAGCATCGACATCGATGACTTGGAAGACCAAGACATCCTAGTGCACCTTCCGAAAACGGTGCGCTTCATTGAGAGAGGACTCTACGGCGGTGTAACGCGGCAAGAGGAAGACACTGTCGTGAAGAGAGCAACAGGCGAGCACAGTGGCATCTCGCCAGCGGAAGCGACTAAAGTGCCGCCATCATCACCAGACCCTAGTGTGCATACCACTCCAGCCGAATTGGCACGGCTATCATTGACACCCCTTTCATCCTCGACACGCGGACCCAGCGGGCCTGCTCCTACTGGCGCGGTACTGGTGCACTGCGCAATGGGCAAGTCACGATCCGTCACTGCTGTAATCGCCTACCTGCTGTGGAAGCATCCGCATCGATTCGGGCGCACTAACCACCCAGAAAATACAACAAGCGCGGGGGAGGCCGTTGCACAGGCGCTCAAGTGGGTACGCGAGTCGCGTCCCATGGCCGAGCCTAACGGGGGGTTCATGCGGCAACTCGAGATGTGGTGGGACATGGGCTGCCCGGCCGACAGCGACGACGCCGTCGAGCGAGAGCCCGCTTACCAGCGGTGGCTGTACCACCGCGAGGTCGAGGATGCGGCGCGCATTGGCAGAGCCCCCGATTGGATACGGTTCGAAGACGAGGAGGCGGCCAAGGAGAAGAAGGAGATGGAGGACGCTGCTGGCCAGGAACTGCGGTGTAAGAAATGCCGGCGCGTTCTGGTGACCAAGCCCTTCGTAGTGCCGCATCAGGGCAGAGGCAACGCGGAACAACAGTCATGTCCGCACTTCTTCGTCGAGGCGCTGTCTTGGATGCGACCCGTCCTGGAAGAAGGCGCGCTCGACGGCCGCCTGGTGTGTCCCAACGCCAAGTGCGGCGCATCCGTCGGTCGCTATGCCTGGCAAGGGTTCAAGTGCAGCTGTGGGAAGTGGGTGGCACCGGCATTCTCGCTGCAGAAGAGCAAGGTTGACGAGGTTCTCACGACGGGCGGAGCGGGAATGAGACGAGATAGCGGCCCAGTTGCGACATCCACTAGTCGTATGCTGGCTATGGGAATCCGAATGCCGCCTGGGGCAGGAGCAGGCGGGCCACTTGGAGGGCGGAAAGAGAATCTCTAGGAATTTGGGGCTCAGAATGGGATAACAGTTTGAGAGGGAGATGGATGCCCGGGCGGCCGCTTTACGACACGGTTGGGCAGCTCACCACTACGGAGTGAAACTACTGGCAGCTAATGTGGCGGCTTACTCACACATCCCTGCTGCGCATCCAACCAGTGCGTGCGCTGAGCCGATGGGCTGCTTTCGGTGAATATATCCTTCCCGCTTGCCCTCGAAGCTGCGTTCCCTGTCCCTTTGGTGGCCCGCCCGCCCCTCTTCACGGTCAAATAACCCGCCCGGTATAAGAACCATGGTACGCGTTCTCGTTGCCCCCCCTGAGCTTCTCGTATCCTCCTCAGGACCGGCCATCAGCCGCCACATGCTCACCTAGGTAGCACACCGAGGTACCAAGCTTCGTGGTCACATGGGTAGGGGGGAGAGTACGAAGTATATGGGCTGGAATGTGTGTAGGACATAGGTGGGCAGGCAAGCTTAAGCGTGATCCACCCCCCGACCAATGCCTTCGGCTTTCCCGCTCACACGCTCGAATAGTCCGGCGGCACAAATAGCCTGTTAAACATTTGATGTGACATCACCTGCATCGAGACGTGATGTGCCACGATTGGAATCCCACGCATCAGCAAGGTAACATCCCGTCGCGGACAGAAACAGACTTAAGTTGCTAGGAACACGGGAACTCCGATTGCCCCGGATTTTACAGTAGTGTGTGTGTTCAACCCATCGACAGCGGAGATGATTCCGACGGGTTCTGGCCAAGAACGGCATTTGAGCTTCGTCCGCAACTCTTTCCACTGGGGGCCAAACAGGGGGCGGAGAATACGCCTACCTTCTATTTGCCTGCAGCGAGCACCGGCATTTTCCGTTTCAGGCAGCGGTATGACTCAGCATCTACACATTCGGTTCGCTTCGACGGATCTGCTCCTACATCACCATACATCGCACAGCTCACGGTAAGGACGCCCGTCCGAGCTGGCCCCGTCTCGAGTCGTGGCCGAGAGACGGCCGAAAATGCAGCCGAAAACACCGAAGCACAAGTTGCCACTTCTCCGCGTGTACTTGTCCATGCATTCGAATGCTACTGGGGAAGGTGTAAGACTTAGGTCTTACCACTGGTGCGCATATTTGTGGAGGTAATAGGGGCTTCGGACTTATGATCACACTTGGACGAGTCAGTTACTCACGCCTAGTACTTGCATCCCGCTTATTCTGCCAAGAGTCAAGTGGCTGTTGTTGTTGCTGCTATACCGCATGGATGACGCATATGTCGTGAGAATAGTAATCTGATCCCGTGGCCCCCAACCGAGATGCATACGAGCGGGAATATCTGGCCCCCGTAGATCGGCCATTTGCCCTGCTTTCCCCAGTAAGTACCTACGTACATTAGGCCGTCGTCAATCTGTCAGCAGCCAAGCCGCAAGGCCTAATCTGGTAAGAAGAGTAAGCACGGAGCGAGCTGTAGTTCACGCTGTATTAGCTCCCGCCTCCTCCCCCTCGTATTGACTGACCAGTTGGTGATGTACAATACCTTGCATGGTAAAATGGCCACACCCCATATCTTGCAAACAAACAAAAATTACGGCCAAGATCTCTAGCCATCACGATGCCCCGCAAAGGGATTGTTAAACTTCTTGCGGCCGGTGAAGAAAAGTCCCTTCCGGCTCCGTGAGCACCAGCGGATCCCAACAGCCGAGTGCAAGAGCCATCGGCGTCCGGCAACCCCCTGATGTATGTAAGCTGCTCCGCTGTCCCACAGTTCACATCTGGATGGGTATGTTGATAGGGAACCAAAAAGGTTATCCATGAACTGAGTTAAGTGATATCACGGATGGGTCCTTGAACGTGACGGAGAACATGGCAATGAATAGCATCTCAGTGAGATACATATTGCTTACGAGCTTCCCAATGGGTAAAACCCCGGCTATGAAGCTACAGCAACAGCCCCGGCTCACTTACTTCCTCCAATCTGCGGCAGGGGTTCTACAGATAAAGGTTGGGGTCCAAATCCGGCACAAACTACTGCACGAGAGGCGTGAAAGTATCACCAGTCAGCCCCCGGACAATAGATTACCCTTTCCCTTACTGACCGGGTATCATCCATTCTTCTCTGTCGTGAGAACGTTGATTACATGTAGCAGTAGGAGGTACAGATTGTGATAGTCCTCGAAATAGATCAATACCCACATCAGTTGAAGATCAAACGCATGCGCAGCAACAAGTACAGACGCAAGCTACACGGGCTACACGGGCAGGATCATGAAAACCACACGTTAAGCCGCATGACGTCACCCTGTCTAACATCAAACACTTTCGGAGTCGGTATCCCGACCACTCAAAAGAGAGGATGTGGGATGTAGGGGTCCGTGGGAGCATTCTTGGAAAGCCAATCGATCAGGTAGGTAGCTAGGGTACTGCGCCGCTCGCTCAGGGCTTGCCGGCGTAGTGTCTTGAGATAAGCACTCTGAACCAGCTCCTCGGGTCCTTAAGGAAACCCGAATACTGCCGTACTCCTTATAAAACGATGATTTCCAAACCTACCTCTCAAATAGCTGCCACTGTTCAGCTGATTTTGCCGCACCAAACAATTACCTTCCGGAGGTAGGCTTTTCTACCGCATAGGGTAGGTAGGTAGTTGCCGTCGCACGGATCAAGGTATCAGTGACAAGAATTTCCTTCCAGCTTTATAAGTGGTCGATAATACTGCCGAATCAAGCTACGGTACCAAAGGAACCACATCTCCCTCACCTTGGTCCCGTAAAGTAATCTAAGTACCGAGGCTCTTAGGTCAGACCACATTATATATAACCTGGTTGAGAACAGGGACATGACCGAATTCCTTACCTACTCTTAGGGGCTGACATCGTGTGACATATCCGGCAAATGCATGTCATCTTATAAAATAGGTAATCTACCTGTACAGATACATAATAGCAGCATGCAGGTGACGACAGCATTTGTTTCATAGCATCTCATACATGTACCTCTCAACCAAGAGGCAAAGAGGTACATTGGGAAACTAATTGCGCCATCTAGATTACTACGTGCAACCACACCACGAATGTTGCCGCCCCTTGGGCTGTTGGGTCAATCTTGACTCCCGTCGTTTCCAATCTGGTTCTGGTCACACACGGATTTGTGGTCGTGCAACTCGAAATGACGGCAGTTTAGGCGTGAGTGTGACGCTTGGCGGCCGCAACCCACACCCACACCCACACCCACCGGTCCATCAGTTCTATTATGTGTCTTGTCAGCACGCTGCACAACCCTGTAGGGCTGACTAAACCCGTCTTCCCTTCCCTGTCCACCTTCCTGGTCTCTCTTCGCGATCGTCCCGCCGTCCGTGGCCCCCCCCCCCCGCCCTCACCACACCCTGAATCCTTCCGCATCCAAACCCCGCCTAAAAGGTTTAGTTATGGACAAGGAGGTTGAAGCTTGAGATGAATCCGAGCTCGGACCGGAGAAAGCAGCAGCCCACCCGCCTATATACCGGGGGGGGGGGGGGGGGGGGGGGGGGGGGGGGGGGGGGGGGGGGGGGGGGGGGGGGGGGGGGGGGGGGGGGGGGGGGGGGGGGGGGGGGGGCGGG
>MU853925.1:0-77300 GCA_033297225.1 Diplogelasinospora grovesii | reverse complement strand
TTTCATCTATTTTGGCTGCAATTTGCTTGTGTAGTGGATGGTGGTGTGTTGGGTGGGCTGGTTTTGCGGTGCGCTTTTTTTTTTGGCCGGGGTGCTGCGCAACCACGCAACTACCAGTTCTTAGCGGGGGCCAAACGGTGAGTGGAATCTGCAGGTCTTGGCAAGCCAATAAGATCTGATACCGTGGGAGCGACCTAGCATCATGGCACGGTGCCAGCTTTCACGCAACAGTCATCTGCTCTTTCAAGGACACTAAAGAATACGGGTCAGCTTTAGATGATGAGAAAGAGCCATCTGGTATCATCCGCCTTCCTCGACCCTTCGCTGTGGGGTGAAAGCCAACTGTCAAGCGTGCCATAACGTTAACGTTAAATGGACAGTAAGTCTGTTAAGCATTATCTTATCTATAACTAAGTAACTGTGGGGTTCTCCGAGCTACCGATCGAGCCGACCTCGGAAGTTGCAACGAATCATCCACTCAGATCCAAGCTCCATTGCCTCTAATTGGCCCAAGCGTCACCACCAAAAAATCGCCCCTTGGATGATATGGTCAAGTCCCGCATCTTCCAGGATCGATTTTCGTCATTCCTTTCCATCGACTCTTTGGCATTGCAACATTGCCAATCTACACGTATCTCGACCTACGGTATATTATCTTCGCGACAGACCTCATAACATCGAATACCATCGATCTCGCTCTGTTTCGAAACCCCACCTGCATATATTCTCAAAATGTTCTCTCGATCTGTCCGCGCAGTCTCGGCACGAGTCCTCGCAACACCTCTGCGACCGGCTGTTCTCCCAGTCGCCCGACACATCGCCCCAGCGGCCTCTGTCGCTCCTAGACGCCACTACCACGAGAAAGTGTTGGATCGTAAGCGACCTGATCTCCATTGTCTGCCGAGGCCGTAACGCTGACCTGATGGCTGTTAGACTATTCTCGCCCACGCAATGTCGGAACACTCGATAAGTCGGACTCTTCGGTAGCAGAAGGACTTGTGGGCGCACCGGCGGTATGCATCAAGATCCCATGGAATTACTTAGCTTTTGCTAACAGACTACCATCACAGTGCGGTGACGTTATGCGGCTGCACATCAAGGTCGATCCCGAAACACAAGTTATCAGCGACGTCCGATTCAAGACGTTTGGCTGCGGTTCAGCGATGTATGTTCTTCCAGACATATCCCACCCTTCAATAATCCAATCCCTGCTTTAAAGCAGCAGCGGTCGGTGATGACAGCGAGGACAATAGGAGTCTCTGACATGTCGCCTTGGCACTGAACCCTTTTACCTCTGCCCTCCATCAATCTTCAGATCGCGAATTAGGATGGCTTGGAAATGCTAACTTCTTTCTCAGAGCTTCCTCGAGTTATTTGACGGAGCTTGTCCGGGGCATGACTCTCGAACAGGCCTCGAAGGTGAAGAATACCGAAATCGCAAAGGAACTCTGCCTGCCCCCGGTCAAGCTTCACTGCAGTATGCTCGCCGAGGATGCCATCAAGTCTGCCATCAACAACTACTACAAAAAGAACCCGCACGCCAAGCAGACGAACCTTGGTGGAACAGGGGCGAAGCTTGAGGCTGCCTCCGCATAGAATGATGACTAAGGAAGAATGGGTTTGGTGGCAGGAGTATTGAATCTGCTGCAAGTTGTGGGCAGGTGCCGTTGTGTCGCTGGCAAGAGAGCGTGGCGAAGTGATTTTTGTTTGTCTTGTGTCATGGGGCAAAGTTATATACTACCCACTTGAGGAGTTGGTTGGAGTTGGGGGACTGCGAAAGGGACATGCCTTCCTTCTTTGCTTTTTGGAAAAGTTCACTCTCTAGTACCGTCTGTACATGTACGATATCACTTACATATTCAGAATGAAATGGGTGTCGCCAGACATACCAGATAGGCTTACTTCCGCCCCCGTGTTGCAGTGACCATTGATGGTGTTGCTTGCCATCTTTCTCTCAGGAGTGGGGGGCCGTGCCGTCGTTCGCGAGGGGAAGTTCACCCGCGCTGCGCCGTTAGGCTGTCGGATGCGGAGAAGTACCTAGGTAAAGATCGTTGATCCCAAAATAGTGAAGGCATGTTCGGAACCCTCGTGGGAGGTTATGGTCTCACGGCAGCCTCGCATACCACTGAGGGTACTCGGACAGATACGGAGCAGGGCAGACGCCAGTTTCCGATTCGTTACGCTTGACAGCGGAGCAGTAGGTGGTCGTTCTCGTGTAATATAACTTGCAGCACATGTTTGATCATCCTCAGAGTGTGAAACGAGGTGTTTCGTACAAAGCTCGCTCACAGTGAGGGCATATATAAGAGCAGGTGACCAAACCACTAACTGTAGTAGCCGCGTTGAGGCCAACATCAGTCAGGCTGTATACACGCGTGAAGGGGCTAACGGACGCCAAATGCAAGGTGGCGGTGATCTAACTCAGCCCACTAGAAACCATAAACTTAGGCCACCAGTACAGTTTGCAGAGCCTTGTCGAGAGGGCAAAATCCCTGTGGACTGGCACCACCAAGTGAACTACAGTCCGGCTTGGCCGATGAGTTAGTTATTGTGGCACACGGGAGAGTTCCTTTGAAGAACAGTTACCCGGAGAACGTATGACAGGTGCTGGATTGTGACAAGTAAGCTAAACCTGCTTGGCGACAGATCTAAGTACAGAGCGGGAGTTGGCCTGCCTTTTTGTTCAGCCGAGCTTTTCCCCTTCCTGTCACTGTACGTTCCGGTACATGCGAGGAGAGCCTCGATGTGTTATAGTTCAACAAGAGACACGTCTTAGTGGTCTATTGTTGATGGGGGTAATTGCGTGGGATATGCTGAACAAGCAGGGGGGTAGCACTCCCTAACGGGCTCACCTATAATACGGCTACATGGACACATTTGAGCTGTAAATGTGACTTTCACATGCTTGAACCCACAGCTACATGAAACAAGTCCTAGTGCTACTCGGCTACTTCACGTGTGAGCGTACGTTACGCGCGGTTATTACCGCAATACAGTCTCGCCGGAAGGGTGAAGAGAGAGCCCATTCTTGTGTTCTGACATGAGCCTTTGTGAAAGCAGCCCCTTAGGCAGGCGTTGTGACTTGTCGAAAGTATTTACTCTAGTAACTGGAGACATCTAGGGGTACAGACACTTCCTTGGAGGCGGATAATGTTGACCTGGCCATGGCAAGTCTACAGCATCCCGAAGATATCCCTCTGATACCAGTGTCGACGGGCTTAAGAGGAGGCAAATATGACACATCTCGCTTGCCCAGGCTATGATCTTTATGTCGAGTACTTGCAAGTATCTCGAAGCATTGAAGTGCAAGGGCCGAGGCTCTCGGAATTTCGCGCATTTACTGGTACATACGGTGGCAGAGTGAACAGCGACTTCGAGGTATGTAGACGCTGTTCAACGCACTCAACTTTACAAAAATTTCCGAGCAAAGTCAATTCCGGTTACCTACCTCGCGGCTCTTCGCCAGGAGCAACGCTGGCTTCAAATACACACCAAGGACTGCAGCTTGAGTTGCACCCCTGAACCCCTGCGTAAAACAGCCAGTCATGTGCTGCCATGTAGACGATGCAGTTATTGAAGAATGTTATGATCGAGATCGGTTGAGCAACAGTTCTACGCACAGTGCAGCGGATCGAGCGGGCCCTATTTAAGTACGTACATGAAATCCCGCATATCACCAGCTCCTCCCCTGCATACTAATTATAACGTTCGGTCGTTAAGGAATATGACAAGTCGGAATGAGAAGACCGGTTACACAATACATGTCTTGTGAGGCTGAGGGGGGTCTTGGTGCTACGTACTTCAGCAGTATCATGGGCATTAACGTGAAAGATACCTCTGCTCAATGTGGATACCTACCTGGTACGTACCGATGAAGCTGTGGAGGCCGCCGTGGGTTGTGAGTCGGATTCGTTCTGGATGCATTGCTTCCTAGCTCCGAAGCTTAACTAGGTATCTACTATGCTTAAACTAGTCGTGCGATTACCACTCTCAGTAACATACACCCGTGCTTAACTATCATTAATTGTGGATGATGTGTTGTCGTTGCCAAAGCGCAACCGCAACGCCATCACGCGTTCAATAAGGTCCCGCTTCATTGAGTTAACTCTGCCGTGGTGCATGTGTAGTCGCGGTACGAACTCAGATAAAGTATGTATAATACATACAACTTTGCATTGGCACATTAGGTACCGTAGGTGATGCATGGTAGATAGACCTGCTTCAAGAACGCTTTCGAGCTGCCCCTCTTCTTTGTTTACTCCACTGTAATATCAATGTACATAGAATTATGCACGTATTAAGAAAGACTATTGCCTGTCAGAATCGTGGTTTTGTTTCGTGACCAAAGTGTCCCCCATTGCACTTGCCAGGGACGGCAAACGGTGGACAAAAGCAGTTTAGAGCTCAGGAGGCCCACTCCCGCCGCTTTGGGCTGCGCTGGTGGGATAAGGAGATAAATCACTAATTGAACATTGACACATTGTCCCTCCACGACAAAGCACTCGCTTCTACGAGCTACCCCTTCAATCATAAGCACAAGTGACTTTGTTTGCAAATAAAACGCTCAATCTGGACTGCAGTGGTGGTTATGACGGGGTGAGGTTTTAGTGAGGTGCACCTAAATGACTTCACCACGGATCGGTTCTCGTTTAGCACACTCACTTTCACACAAACTTCCTCTCGCCATACGTCAATTTTAGACAATTGCGTCGCGGCTGCATCCTCTACTTCGCATTTCGTATCCCGAAATTGGCCCAGCCAGATCTGCAACTTAATCACCAGCATGATGACGAAAACAACCGCCCGTTCTAAGGTCCAAAAACCAGCCAAGGCTGCAAAGCCCCGCCCATCAGCGGCCAAAACCTCCACCAGCATCGAAAGTGAGCCCTCGATGTCACCGCGGGCTCTAAGATCATCTGTGCGATCGCTTGCAGGACAAGGTATTTTGTCTAATATTACAGGCAATTCCGCCACGGATTGTCGCCAGGAAACAGTCCAGGGTGAAACTCATGAAAACAAAGATGGCGAGGAAGTCGCATTGGAGCAAAGACCAGCCAAGCGCCATTGTACTGGGCTTGTATCAGATTCTTCCGGTGCCACGAGTGACGCCGTCAGTGGTGATGCGGCTACGATCGTCAAATCTGAGGAGTCTAAAGATGTCCTCCGGGACCTGATGGCCGCAATGAGCTCCGTTCCCACGGGCGAGATAGCCTGGGGGACAGGGCTTGGTCCAGACACGTTCGTCGCACCTGAAATTGATGTCCTCGGGCTTGGGCCCGTCAGTACACCTCTGGAGGATCATCAGCTGGACAGCCTCCGCAGTTTTGCCCGGGAAACCCGAATCAACGAAATTGGGACTGAGTGGCTCAGTGTGCCAAGGAACCCAACATGGCTTATCTCGGGAAATCAGATCACATGCGGCAACCCTCAATGGAAGGCATACTTGAGTGAGCTGGTCAGCAAAGCACGCGAGAACCTTGGCCTTGGCGACCGCGTACTCAAGACTCGTCTCCATGGTCTATACGTCTGGGAGAAGGGCTCGCTCTGGCGCAACTACCACTGGTACGTAAGCCCCCGAGGACACTGCTCAATCGTTTCCAGGGTATGCTCAACTGCTAATCCTCACACTGCAGCACCACGCACGAGAAGAGCCGTGTAGGCACGCTTCTTATCATCCTCAACGGTGGGTATACAGGCGGCGAAGTTGCCATCGGCGCTGGCCACAAGGATGTGTACTTTGAGCCCGCTAGACACTCTCACTACCTCATCGCCACGTAAGTCTTGTCTTCTCCCGCGTCAATGAACTACATGAGCAGCTAACTCATCCGATTCAGACACCCGGGAGTTAGTTATGATAACCTCCCGCTCCTGGAGGGCCACCGCCTGGGTCTCTCTTACGAACTCCTTCTCCCCGACAATGATACCGAGGAAAAGCCCAGCTTGAGAGCCCTCATGATCGGGTTGGCCCAGTCAGAGTGTGCACTCCGCACTCAGGTTGAGCACTGGGTAGCACAAGTTGAGGCTGACAAGCTCGACAACTTCCCCCTTATCTACGTTTTGGGAAGAAACTACCAACCTGAAGACCACAGCTTGACGAAACTGTCGCCAGAGGATCGTGCCAAGGCGACGACTGTCGAGCGGGTCAAGTCCAAGCTTATTGAGTCATATACATTGCAGGCCTACCTGGTTTCAGTCACCGCGACCAGCAAGAACTATGGCAAGGCAGCGACGAGGCGGACGAGATATGCCATCACCCGGGCCGCAACGCTGCGCGGCGACCCTAGACCACAGGTTAAGGACTGCGTGCCGGACGAGCGGGGCATACTCCAGCCCGAAGGGTTTGTCGACGGTGCTGTCCAGAAGAAAGGAGTTGCTGGAATGAACACGACGACCAAGAAGATGCGAACAGTGAGCGGTCCTTTCCTGTTATCTTGGCAAGACACGGCGTTGCTAACTCCTCTTTTAGTGTATACTGTTGGTTCTTGAGCGCACTTTGCCCTGACCTTGCCCGCTTTTTCTACATTTTCTGGTTGCGAAATCTCTGCCTGTTACAGCGTAATAGTTGTTACGGTTCTCTTGTCAGTGTAACCATTATGTGGCGTTATTTCCACGCAGACTCTGTATTTTACCAACTTCTTGTCGATTCTTCGGACAGTACCTACTTATATCGTGCGTTATCCCACGTCTCTCCCTCGCTACTGCTGGTCTTTTGGGATGTTGTTGTTTACATTATCTGCAATTTTATATCGTTATATCATCGATGCACCAAATGCCTTAAAACGGAAGCAAGAATCTGCGTGTACCAGACTGCCAGTACAACCGGAGAGAAGTGATTAGGCGTGCCACCTCACCACTCGCGAAGATAGCTTATTCAGTACTGAGCTGTGTGTGACAGTTGCGGAGGAGAATGTACATCAAAGTCACTGTTAGCAGGGCTCGCAGAACCGGTGAAGAATTTGTCAAGCTCAGGTGACATGGCGGGCTGTTGTGTCTACGTTTGTAATTATTGTCCTCAGTGGCCATCAATCAAACGCAGATGGGATTGTCACTTGTAGATTTGTAGTCTCTGATAGAACATGGTGAGTTCCTCAGAAAACAGAAATCTAGTGACTTTCAGCAGGTCACGGTGTGCTGAACGACATGGCCGGTATTGTGTGACATGAGGCCCACAATGAACCCCGGGATTGATGAACCCATGCAGAGGTTTGGTCTGTGTTTCGCGTGTTGCTTCAGTCATTGCGTCACTCAATCGTTGCCACGTTGGTGAACCTCTGTCTTCAGGAACAGGTCTCATCTACAACCATGTGTGCCCTTACCGCCGCGATGGCATGACACCTTGATGCCTGTGATTCCGCTCCAGACCGTTCCATGTGCTATATCAGTGTGAACAAAGTTCAGGTTTTAACATCCCTCATGATCTCTGCCGCAACGCCGTCGGACACTCCGGTTTTTGTGACGACATATCGGTGATCTCAACACACCGAGCGCTCCTGATGACTGCTTCACAGCATTCTTCCAACCCCAACAAACTATATCACTCCAAGTGCTCGGAGGGCACCTTTGTCGGTCATCTTCTTCGCCAGCAGCATCCGATCACCATGATGAAGTCTCACGAGCATCAACAACCGGCTCCTGTTGGCGGCGCGGTGGACTTGATGGAGGGAGCAGAGCAGAATACAAATAGCTGCAATGGAGTCTTGTCTGATTGTTTGTCTTCAATTGCAACTCGGTATTGCATCCAGGGCTTGAACCGGACTCCCAAAATCGAAGCACAGCTCCATCCAATACCTCGCCCCTTCCAGAAAGTGTCCGCTATTGCAGCGATGCATGCATTAGCTGTTCAATTCAGTTTCCTCTCATTCATCACCTTGAGTGTATGCACTGCAATGCTCTGTCAATATCCTAGTTCGAGATTGTCACAACCACAAACACCCCTATTCTCGGCTACCCTTTAACTTTGCACCTTGACTCATCATCCTCCGCTCTTTTCATATGCACTCCTATTCTCAACTATTGCAGTATGTCTGTTGGTGTGGGGGTAGATACCCTACTATGGAACCTAGAGAACATCAAACCGGAGAAGCGAATAGGGGAACCTAAGGTGGAGTCCGACAAGCGCTACAAGTTTCTCGCACTGAAGTTCGAGGTGCCCTTGGACTATGAGAAAAAGCAGGACGACAAGCAAGACGACGAGCTGATCAAGACGCTGAGTTTGCATGCCAGAGTAATATATTTTGGCGGTTGGATAGTGCTGACATATTTGTCATTCCGGCGGAGCTGGAGCGCGATTAAGGAGGTGCATACAGTTGTCGAAGTGGTGGCGAAAGATAACGGGATCAGTGCCGACAACCTTGAGGAAATCCTAAAGATAGAGAAGCTCAAAGCCAACGAACGACCGCTGTATATCTTGCTGCACGATGCTATCTACGCGGGCGGCACTGGGAAGTTGACGGATGATGTGAAGACATGCAAGCACGTCGAGAGCAAGCCGCTTTTGGGAAGCAAGACAACTTAGAGGTAGAGATCTCCGCAAGGAACTTGAAGAGCCAATGGCCATGATTTCCATTTGTTAAACTCCCACGAGCTTGAGCTGTCATTTCACGTACTCCCTGTAAGGGGCTCAAGAAGTATTGCACAGAGTTGAGGACTCCAATATATGGATTAATCTACGAAGGAGAAAGAGAGAGAGAGGAAGCCGCGCAGCGGAGGAATCTGCGGGTGCGGTATATATATACAGTGGGTGGAGCCGGTAGCCCGCAGCGGAGGCTGCGGAAAACTACCGTACTACCGGGCTTAAGCCCGGATACCAATAAGGGGCCTCAGCCCCGTAACATCACACCCCCCATTCCCTCTCACAAGCCCATACCGTAAGCTAACTAGTCCGTTAATAATTTAACGCTTCCCGCACGTTAATAAACGCAGACTATAACAGTAAATAATAACTACCCGCTTTACCTTTAAAGCGATTAACCGAGTCGATCTTAATTATAATCTAACTACCCGGCCATTACCGGCGCCCTTACGTATAAGCGTAGGACTTTAATTAACGCCGCTGCGCGCGCGTAACTATAAGCTCCTAAACCTTTATAAGTGTTACTTATTTATATGTATGGCTTATGCTCCCTTACTTAAGGAGCCACGCACTAAACCGTTAGATCTCTTATATATCCGTGTTCAGAACCCCCCTTTATTAATCGTTTATATGCCGCTTACGGCTATTATAAGGGTGCTTTTTAATTATCCCTTAAGCTATAATCGTAATCATTATCTCCGCCTTTAATACTACGCTCCTTACCTTATGTAAACGTCATTTTAATCTTAATTAAGCCCCTCTTCGGGCCCAGGCATGTTTTAAATTAATAAAAGGCATTGCTGCACCTTATATAATAGCCCTCTTTCTTCTACTTCCACTTTTACTCTTAAGCTGTTAAGGGCTTAGCGGTGATCTTATTAATACTAATATTTATAAAGTTATTAGCGTTAAGTAAGCTGGCCGTAGTTAAGGTTATGGAAGGGAGGAATATATTACTCTTTAAGTTACGTAAGTAAGTAAGTAAAGCGTTATACTTTTTAAGTATATTAGCCCGCTCATTTAAACATTACCGTTAAGTATCATTAAGGCTAATTATTAAGCTATTAATCTTAACGGCGTTAAGTTATAACTTTACTCCCACCCAGTATAATACCTTTTTAAAGCGTAAAAGGTATGCTTAAATCTACTTATTTAAACATTAGCTTAATAGTATTATTTCTTACTTAACCTTCTTCGTTACGTTTAGCTCGTTATAACTCGCTTAAAGCTTATCAATTAAACGTTTAAGCGAGTGGTTAATTTAATTATAGCTTTAATAAAAGGAAGAAGCTTCTTTTTTACCATAAGCATAAAGTAAGTATATAAGTAATAAAATTACGCCTTCATATCCTTTATTATGAGGTTATCAACTTAAAGCTTAACTTTAACGCTTAAGAGCTAAGGTTTTAAGTCGGCCATAATGCTATCATACTTATTAAGGTGTGGAAAAACTGCTCAAAAGCATGCGGCCTTAATAAGCTTAATAAAAGAAGACGAGGCTTAAGCTTAAGCCTTTAAGGCAGCGACCTTACCAATAAGCTAAATAATTCTTAATGTAAATTATCGTTCCCGCTCGCCTTAAATCAGCGACTAAGGTATATTACTGGGCGTAATACTTATAATGTTATATGGTGGGCTAGCCCTTAATATGGTGGATTAACTCAACGTTATGGAGCTTAAGCACATATAAAAGAAAAGAAAAAAAGGGACAAAAGAAAATCGCAATCTAAGAAGCTTTAAGTATAGGCGCCTTAATTAAACGCGCGCGAAGACTCTATTCAGCTCGTAAAGGCGCTAAGGAAATTAATAAAGGGTAGATTAAAATGTAAGGGGCTTAAGGAGTATTGCACAGAGTTAAGGACTCTAATATATGGATTAATTTACGAAGGAGAAAGAGAGAGAGAGGAAGCCGCGCAGCGGAGGAATCTGCGGGTGCGGTATATATATACAGTGGGTGGAGCCGGTAGCCCGCAGCGGAGGCTGCGGAAAACTACCGTACTGCCGGGCCCAAGCCCGGATACCAATAGGGGGCCTCAGCCCCGTGACACTCCCTTTACCTTCCGCCTTGTGCAGAGTGTGCAACCAAGAACCTTTCAATATCCGACGCCATGACTTCATGCACGTGGCTTGTCCTGGAATTGAGTGTTAGTCTGTGCAACTTCATGTCCAAACTCGAACTTCTCAGCCACTTACATGTGTCCGCCGTTGAACCAGAAATACTGGTTAATCGGCACCGGACAGCCGTACTTGGCAGGGTCGGTGAGGACGTCCAGCTGCGTATAGCCGGCGCAGTAGGCTGTCGTGTTTGTGATTCCGTAGGCAGATGGATGATCCAAGACGCCATTCAGAAACGCGTTGGCGTCGTATACCATGGCCGTAACGGCAGCGCTTTTGTAAGTCGTGGCAAAGTCGCGAGCATGTCTTGCCAAAGCGTCGTTCCACCAGCCGACCATTGTTGCGTTTGGCGATCGGTTGTCCGCCGTCTTGGCTGCGTTGGATGGGGTCCGATCTAAGGGTGGTAGGTTGATGAACAAAAAGTTCCTGTGCCCTCCTTGCTCTACCAGAGGAGCCACGCTGCTCCGAAAGACTGTGCTGATGATGGAGTCGTAAAAGGCCGCGAAGGACGGAACCACGGTGCTGTTGTAACTCGCAGTGTCGCTAATGTCATTGATGCCGATCCAGACTACCACCAGCGTCCTGGCCGGGTTGATGCGCAGCTTGCGCTTCAGCACAGGCTGAGCGTAAGTCAGGAACTGCTGCGTTTGGTTTACCAGGGGGACTGTGTAGTTGTGATGCAGCGGCGTGCTAGTTTGCCACGCTTGTTAGTGCGGCATCAACATGCGGGCCCAGTAAGCATAGGAAACGTACAACTCTTCAGATACGTCTGCCCCGGCAAACGCAAAGTCCCACAGCTGCCGCGTGCAGGTCATTGGCGAGGTTAGACCTGGGGATACGCCGCATCCCGTGAGGAACTCGACCCAGTTGGGCCCGCCTTCCGCCGTGCCAGTGAAGTTCTGCACGATCTTGTTCTCGAGAAGCTGCTCCGGCGTGTACGCGAAGTTGCCGGGCAGGTAGTCCCCAATAAAGCTGAAGTTCTGGCGTCCTGCCGTTCCCTGCACATACGTGTACGAATCTCCGAAGGCAATCCTGGCTGCATCAGCGACTTCTTCCAGTGGGATTTCAATGTGTGGATATGACATGTATGCCGCCCCTTACAGATACTTGGTTCGCTCCCAGCTGAACGGCGCCTGTGATGCTGGTAGAGTCGCCGCCACGGCCACAGACGCTGCTGCGCATGCCGCCAACGCGAGAATCTGTCTCAAAGAGCTGCAGCTATCCATCATTAACAACCCAAGCACTGGGATGACTGCAACCATACGAGCCAGACATAACCTACCTACATCTGACATTTAAGGCAGTGTGTCTAAGTCATCCAGATACAGTGAGAATGAGGGGGGTATATTTTATTGGTGGAATATATGGCGTGCGGGCAAGCTGGCTAGGGTAAATAGGTCGAAAATGTAGTCGCTTGACAGCCGTGACGGAATATCCGGGGAAGTGGAGATGCGCGAATGCACATCATTAAGGTAACAACACCCTTTGGTGTCAAGCTGCCACAACCTTTAGAGGAAAGTAAGCCTCATATCAGCAATGGTACTTCCACACCCCAAATCTCCGTAATAGGTAAGTCAGGGACGCGAGGTATTAATTGCCTATTCTTTGAACAACAGATTTGGCAACGGCACGATGCACGCAATTGGGTTCAGGGGCAGTAAACTGTAATAGTGTTGGCGCTTTTGAACGTTTTGTTTTGGGGACAAACGGAAGCCACGTTTCTAGCCCCAAGCCACTAAGCCATTTGCGCCTAAACAACTAACTAAAGCAGTCACTGCGCAAACTTACCGCCTTCGCGTGTGTCGCAAGGTCATGGTCGGTGTCAATTTAACCGGCATCTGTTTCCTCTAGCCTGCGTTCTCAAATGCTTGGAAGTGGCCGAACACTGAACTCAGGCGGGGTTCCGCAAAGGTCACACCCGCCCGGAGCTCTATTCAAATTGCCCTGCAACTGAGGTGCCGGGGCCATGGAAGGAATTATTTAGAATCGGTAAGAGCGCCCCGGAACATGCAGCGGCCACGGCACCCCAACGGCTGCCGGAACCCCGAGCGGAATGTCCCCACAAAAATGACGACACTGACAGCAATCGGAGCTTCAGAATTTCCTTTCGCCTTCCCACCGCTGTTTCAGAGTCCAGGCCATGGATTTCCATCTTTCTTCTTGTATAACTGGCATCGGATGCTCTATTAGTTGCCTTCCTTTTGCCTCAATTCTCTCACATGGGACTGGCCATTCCTGGCCGACCGCTGCCGGCATTGTCACTGATACACAGGTGACATCCAGCCCCGCGTTTCGTTGGTGAAGGGGAAAGACTTGGAGTCGGATGGGGATCACCTTAAAGCAGCTGCAATACTACACCGATCGGTCTACACCACCTGAGCTGCAGCGTATACGCAGGATCGGAGATCGACAGTCAAGATTACTCGCCATTCGCCATGTCTCAGAGCCCAGCGACAACACAAGAGTTGCGCGAGGCGTCAGTCGTCTCCGAACACCTTCCGGCAGGCTACACGGCGGAATTCGATGGCAATCTGGAAAGGCAGGATGGGCCCAGCGCATCAGCGTCGGATGCTGCAGCGCAGCCTTCTGGGGCGTCTTCGCTGAAGCTGCAAGGCGGCGACATGCATCGCGACCTCTTCAAGATGGATGCTCGCGCCCAACTGCAGAATAAACACAAACGGGCGGCCACGTTCCACAACCCGCGGGACTTGCAACGAAAAGTCGGCGATGAAGAGGGGTTGCTGACTGTTGGCGATCAACTCGCTCCCGGAGGCTTTCGCCGCGTGTTTCTGCGACAAAAGCAAGGCAACGACTTCATTGCAGCGAGGTTGCCCGTCACAAGAAACTTTGTCGAGTTCCTGGAGTTGTACGGGAGTTTTGCCGGCGAGGACCTAGCCGATTCGGACGAAGAGGCTGTCACGGACGAAGAGGAAGAGGCGGAGGACGAAGAAGAGCGGCGGCGGGGCGAGACCAGGCCACTTCTTGGCCGGCGACAGACTTCCAAGGCGACTCGGTCCGCCGACGCTGGAACGACGAAGACCTTCTTTACGCTGCTCAAAGCCTTCATCGGAACGGGCATCATGTTCCTGCCCAAGGCGTTCAACAATGGCGGCATCCTGTTCTCGTCCATGGCCATGCTGGTTGTGTCGGTCGTCTCCATGGTCGCTTTCCACCTCCTGCTCCAGTGCAAGAAGCGCTACGGTGGCGGCTATGGCGATATAGGGCTAGCGGTTGCCGGGGCCAAGATGCGCGAGTTGATCCTGGGGTCCATTACGCTCTCGCAGCTGGGATTTGTCTGCGCGGGAATTGTGTTTGTGGCAGAAAATCTTCTGAACTTCTCCAAGGCTGTCACCAACGGCCACAGCCCTGTGTCTACGGCGGGTCTCATCCTGATACAGCTCGTCGCTTTATTCCCACTCGCCTTCATCCGCAACATATCGAAACTCGGCCCCGCAGCGCTGCTTGCCGATGTGTGCATCTTGGTGGGCGTCACCTACATCTACTACTATGACATCAGCAGCCTCGTGACCCGCGGCATGCATCAAAGCGTGGTTCTCTTCAACCCAGACAGGTACACGCTGACGATCGGCGCCGCCATCTTCACCTTTGAGGGCATCGGCCTCATCTTGCCGATCCAGTCGTCGATGGCCAAACCACAGCACTTTGAGTGGCTTCTTGGTGCCATCATGCTCATCATCACCATCATCTTCACTTCTGTCGGGGCTCTGTGCTACGCCACGTTTGGTAAGCACACGCAGATCGAGATCATCAACAATTACCCACAGGACAGCAAGCTTGTGAACGCGGTGCAGTTCCTCTACTCTGTCGCAGTGCTGGTCGGTACGCCTGTCCAGTTGTTTCCCGCTCTGCGAATTCTCGAGGGCAAGGTCTTTGGCCATCGGTCAGGCAAGAGGAGCGTCCGGACAAAATGGATCAAGAATGCCTTCCGCATGGGGCTGGTGGTCTTGTGCGGCGGGGTTTCGATCGCTGGGGCTAGTAATCTCGACCCATTTGTCGCGCTCATTGGCTCTTTTGCTTGCGTCCCGCTCGTGTACATCTATCCTCCATATCTGCATTACAGGGGCGTTGCGACGACGTGGTGGGCCAAGACCGGGGATGTGGTCATGATCGTCGTCGGGATCGTATGCATGATCTACACCACTGCGGTCACAATCATTAATAGCTTTCTTCGCTGAGATTGGATGCTTTATCATCCATGAGTGGGACCACAAGCGCAAGGCACGCTTAGAAAAGTATCGTTTGCTGTTTAGGACTACCTGTAGCTGAGCCATACTTTCACCGCCAAAAGCAATGTCATTTTCTGAACTCTTTCTCCGTTGTTTGTTATTTCCTGAAGGGCTTTCGTGTGCTGCTCTGTGCCAATTCACCCATGAATGCCATCGAGAACTGTCCGCGCTGACGTGTATGCACATGGGTTGTCAATGTGTACAGCTCCTTTCTCTACATGGACTTCTTCAGCACAATTTCCCACTCGCTCCGGCCCTCTCTTTCGTTTCCTAGCAACCATCCTTCATCCAGGTGCCTCGATGGTCGGTTACTTGCCCAGTGACTCCTGGACGTAGTTCAACAGCAGTGGACCAATACGCGAGGCAATGATCTTGTCGCCGGCGAGGTTGGGGTGAACGCCGTCGCGTAGATCCGAGGTGGGGAAGCCCGTGTTGCAGTCTGCGATGACGATGGGCGAGTCGGTCGTGTTGAGCTTCTTGGCCCAGTCGGGAATGGCGTTATTGATGGCCGTGATGCCCGAGTTGGACCCGAGTGATAGGGGGATGACCATATCAACCTGTAAGACCAAGTGTCAGTGACTCGCTCGCGTCTGTCGGACATGGGAGGCTGCTGTCGGTCGTACAATGATCTTCATCTTGGGGTTCGCAGTGCGCATGATGTTGACCATCTTGGTGTAGGCAGCCATGATATCGGCGGTGCTGTGCCCACGCACGACATCGTTGGTGCCAAGCATGAACATGACGATGTCGGCAGGGGTGCTCTGCATCCATTTGGTCAGGTAGTTGTTGGCGATGTCGATGGCGAGCCACCCGGAGTGACCCTCGTGGTGCTCGTCCCAGTTGGCCGTGTTGGGCTTGCAGTTCTGCGGGTTGCTGTTCTGTGATCCGACGTACTGCACTTGATCGGCGTACTTCGCGTCGGCCAGCATATCCCACACCAGGGCGCGCCAGCAGGTGATCTCCGTGATGCTGTCCCCGAGCGGCACTAATGATCGTGTTAGTGGAGTTAGAGAGACAAAAGAGGCGCGGGCAGCCAGGATAAACTCACTGATCCTTAGCTTCTGCGTCTGACGCTCGGCAACCTGGACATCGATTGGCCCAGCGAGAGCCGTGCCTGCCCAGGCGGCGATCGCCGTCAGAGAAAGGAGGATCCGGGATGGGTACATGGTTGAGGATAGCCAGCAACCGAAGATACAAGGCACCTACACACAGATCGCGTTACTGGGCAAGGAGCTTTAAGGTGGTCGTCGATTCGGTTCACATCGAGCACCATTCCAGGATGGGCAGGACGGGTTGGCCTCTTTATATCAAGAGGTGGACTAGTAGAGCCGTATGAACCGTCTGCCTGCACCGTGGGTCCTATATAAAGCCCTAACCCGAAATACATTGACCCCCGTCCCCAGGTGCGCGAGTCCAAGAAAAAGTCCCTGTTTTGTACCGAAAGACACTCACTTCGCAACTCCATGATCATTTTTCTCGCGGAAGTGCAAATCAGAGTGCCTTTAGGGACACCAGGTCGGTGCTACCGGGAAGAATTGGGGCCACAATATAATAAAGTAGGTAATCATATGGTGCTCTGGAAAAAGATTACCCACCCGCACCCGGCTTCCGTGCCGCGTTGTCAATGTAAATGTTCCGATACGCCGCCCCCAAGAACACCGGGACAAGCAAGACGAAAAGCAGCACTGGTCGGAGGCTGAATGCCCCTTGGCTGATGTTTCAAGGGTGTGACTGCGATATGGATGGCTGCACGTCATTGGCTCTTGACCTAAGACCTCCGCTTCGCACCGAAGGATAAACGGAAAATAAAGTGGGAACCGAGGGCGTGTTTGCTCGTCGGCTGCGCAAAGCATTTAAAGACTTTTTACACTTGTTCGGCGGTGGAGATCTCTGGTCTACTTGATGGGGAAAGCGTGTTCATATCCGGGGAGGGGGATATAGGAGGATATATAGCACCCTCGGAGCGCGAGTGTAACCAGATCAATTTACCCTGGGTTTTGGGTTCGGATCACGGGCATGCGACACAGAATATAGCGGGGAAGGTATCACTGAGCAAAACACGTCTGTCCTGTCGCTCCACCAACACGGCAACACCAGTTGTAAGTTGTTCCAGAACACTACTATAAGTGTAAATACTGCTTACAAAATCCCATTTCCATGAGTTTCATCCCATCGTCTGGACTCGAGCAAGACGTGATGGTTGCATTGCACCCAACGGGCATGCCTGCCGGCTTGGGCACTGTGATACAGTACCTGCCGAGTTTCAGAGACTTATAGAGAAGATAGTTGGAACCGCCAATTGTCACAGGTGTGAAGGCGCGTTGGGATTTATGTCAGATCCTCAGAACCGATGACCTGAGTGCATCTTACAGGCAAGTGGCAATCTGAAGGTTGCGATAAGAAAATTTAAAAGCAGAAACTGGTACAATAAGAAGCCAAACAGGCAATCAGGTTATCTTATCGATGGAGCTTCAGCATTGTTTGGACCCAATGTACCTTCCATAATAATGAGACCCGCTGCACTGTGCTGTTAAGGCTGTCAAATGTCACAAAGCCCCACCCCCGGGAACATTGAGGACCATGACCCTGTCAGTCCTGGGGCGAACAGTATGGGCGTATTAGCGATACCTTTCAGGCTATGAGCTGAAGACTTCCGCCGGCACGAAGACGTTCGGGTTACTTCATCGCTACTGAAAACATCCAGCGCAACCGCGACTCCGTGGGGAATCCCAAGTCCACTGCTACCATGACTTAGCGTCGTCAGGCCGAGTTGGAACCCTAGAACAGTGAAGCCAGGTCATCGCCGATGATAGTCTTCTATTTGCGTTTCCCTCAAACGATCAGTTCTGACTTGGTATCTTGCCCTGACGGTCTGTGTAGCGGAGCCACCAGAAAGCCTGCTGGGATTTTGTAGATGGTCCGTTCCAGGAACTATCTTGGACATGATACCTTGTTATCTCATAAAAGACGTCCAAAACAACAGGAAATACAACGTCAGAGGCGAGATTTTAGGCCCTATTCACGTTTTTGGTGCCGTATACCTATCTACTGTAAAAAAAGCGGCTTTTACAGTTCCTTACCTTCTCAATCTATCAAGGCAGTTGTCCAGCAAAGGGAAGCGAACGAAATATTCTCATTAGGAGTGCAGCTGATGTGCCTCTGGTTTAGAGATGCTGATCTTAGACTCTTAGTAAGGTATCGTGACTACCACTCGTATGAAATCGCTACTAACAAAAGTGTAAGGACATTTTTATTACACGAGACCAGTGAGGGGGCTTCTGCTGATTTGCATCTGTAGCCGTAAGACTTGCCCCTTTCCTGCGTCCGTATTATGGTCTAGAATAGGGTATTATATTAAAGCTCCTTTCATTGTAGGTCTTTTGGGCTGATGTTCAGTCTGTTTATCATGTGATGAGGCAATTGAAATTGGTGCATCTGTCCACAGGAATATCCGTTACATGAGGACTATGGCAACCTACAGATCTACATACGTAAATAGGTACACATGGATCGAACCCAGGTCAATATGTTTAACCGTGAGAAAAGCCATAGAATTAGGAGTTAGCCTGAGGACTTGAGCCAGTACATATCCTAGGGGCGAAAACATCGAGGAGTGGAAGAACGAGCAAGAGACTAGCAGGCACGAGGAGAAGTCATGAAGCTAAAGTATTAGTCAGTATGACGGGCTTTCCGAGGAAGGCAAGCGATAGTCAGTCATATCATATATGAAGCCAAGGTAGTCTCGTTGGTTTACCAACGGTAATTTACCTATCCGAACCTTGAAGTAAATTGACTCGGAGACAATATTTGCAGTCATCGAAGACTTCAAACTAGAACAGCCAAAAGAGCTGTCCTTTGAATCGATGCTGTTCAGTCTGGGTACCTCCTGAAATACTGGTACCGATAGACTGTATGCTTCACTGCATTCTGCCGGCGAGGGTTCAGGGGCTAAGTAAAGATACAACACTAAGATCCACATGTCTGCACTAACCCTATTTGATATCATAATGTGTGCAACTCAACCCGCCGATCCAAGCCAGGTCAGGATCTGGAATATTGAAGTAGCCGCACATCGCGACACAGGACTTCATTTCTGGGCTCCTGGTTATTTCAGACCAGAACTGTTGCTCCTACATACTTCCAAGAGCGTCTAATTCGCGCTGCAGTCTGACCCGTTAACCACCCGCTAACGTACCTCCGCCGCTGCGCCTTCAATATTCACGGCGTTGCCTTGCTAGCCTCGCAGTGCTTGCGGTATGGGTCTCGGTTCCCAAAACAGAAGCTGGGGATGAGAACATAGGAATATTCGGCTCTTTCATCTTCCCAAAGATCGTCAAGGTCAGTGTTCTGCCTAACCATATGCTGTTGGTAGAAGTTGCGGAGGTAAAAGCTGGTTGAGACGCAACATTGCGCACATATGCGGGCAAGTATACGAATGATGTTTAAGCATACCTAATAAATAGTCTAATTCGGTTTCAATATCGCTTACCAACAGGCCCAACGCTGGAGCCGCAGGACGACATCTGCATGTCACATTCCAAATCGGGTCGCGACTATCAACATCGCCTCCTCGTTTATGAAATGGCATCACCAATAGAACCAAGTCTTCGGCATGGCTCGGGGAAACCTGAACGCAACGCCTTGTCTACCGCACGTCATTCGGTACCGCCCGATGCATTAGTCAGGCACAGTCACATTCCGGTTCGACCAGTGTGACAATTGTCGGGCGCCTAGAGCAGGTACGGCGCAGGCCATTGTTTGGTCAGCGATCTGGTGCAATAAGAAGGTGGCTGCAGCCCCACGTAGGATCCGTTGCTTCCGACATGCTGTTGGTGGGCTCTGATGTGCTCAGTACAGGCCGACGGTATGCCTAGAACCTGAGCAGTGAGCACATGAGATACAGACCCCAACAAGCGGCCGATAGCTGGTTCGTGACTGGCCGAAATCAATTACACAGACCCCGGGGGCCTTCACCATACGTTACCTCCCTAGGAGATGCGATCAATTAGGTCCTTTTCTTTCGGGGGCTGAATAGCAACAACGCCGACGACCTTGGTCAGGTGTCAAGTGTATTTGTGTGCACGTGCTGGGAGATGTATAGGTCGCGCCTTCCCTCCCATATGTACACGTCATTGTTTGCGCATGTTCCTTCCTTTTTTGCAGTGAAATAGGAGAAAGTTCCAACAATGAGCCCTCTCACCACAGGACCCCCACTCACTTCAAAAAATCCTCACCAGGCCACCTTCCTCTCAAACTCCTCTTCAACACATCTTCAACACTAAACATCTCTTCAGCACACAATGCACGCTCTTTACTATCTCTGTCTTCTCTTCAACGCCATGGCCATTGGCCTTGGCGTCGCCGCAGCACCGGTTGGAAACACTGAATCGGCAGCACACAACGGCAACCTCATTCCCCGCGAGGTTGCTCTGCCGGACGGGACCCTCGCAACAGTCAATGAGAACAAGGGACTGATGTTCACGGCTCGCCAAGACCAGCCCCATCGCGCCGCTCGCAGTTCATCTCTCGACAAGCGCATGACTTACACCAAAGGCGGTCGCGACGATTACTGCGGAGAGACAACCCCACAGGAGACGTTTGGGCCGGCGACGCCACTGGCATCTGACTGCCTCAGCATTGCCTATGCATATGCCTACCCGACCGACGGCTTCTGGACAATCACACCGAGCGACTTCAACAGTACGGTTGATGGCCTCGACGGTGAATGGGCCACGATCGCCACGTCGGGCACCTGCGCCTTCAAGGTCAAGTTCCAGGAGCCCCCCGCCCAGACCCTCTACTTCGGCACCAACGACTTGCGCTTCTACATCCAGACCTACGTCGGCGACGCCCAGGACGGCCACATCCAGGTGTGGGGCAACATTGCCTGCAACAATAACCAGCCCACCGTCCTATTTTTGAACAGTTGGGTGATGACCCACAGCTAGTTGTCTTGCTATGAAGCAATTCAGGAGGATAGGAAACAAGGGGATCTGGAAACGCATGTAGTACGAAGACATCATGTGCTGCGGAGACAGTTCATTGCATCGAGGACCTCGTATAGCCATATAGCTTCGACGAGAAATCTACGTTGTTTAACTGTCAAGCTTGAGCGTAGATCTGTCTCGAACCCCCTGCCTTGAATACCTGATTGGCTCTTTGCAACCCCCGGAATGAAAATAAGACTAGACTCAACTTGCGCAGTTACCACCTCAAGTGAATGCAGTAGCCCGAGTAAGTTGATTTGGATTTGATAAGACACGTGGACGTCTGGGGAAATAGAATAAAAATTCCAGAATCGATTCTTAGGAGGCTGGCCAATCACTCCCGAACGGGCTCTTTGTAGCGTCCGAGCAGCCATGTGGGCTTGGATAGATCACCTGAGAACGGGCTGATGCAATCGGGATTTAAAGTCTGACCTGCCCTCTCTGTCGTCGAGGTACCACGTCAAGTCATGTTTCGCACGGAGAAGTTGCCAACATTCGAGCAGCCCAAGCCAACTCAACAAGACTGTTTTACCCTTGGGCCTTAGTTGATTGCTCCCCTCCGCACAGGCAGCTGCCGGAGATGGATGCATCATGTTACGTCAGGATATGGTGACTGCAACTATATGGACTTGTCTGACGGCGCATTCGCAGGCAAGGATAGACCATTAAGCCTGGATGCTCAAGTCATGTCAGCCCCCCTCCACGTACCACCCGTCCCGTCCTACTCCGCAATAGCTGGATCCCCGGAGTCGCCCATTTACTATAATATTGCGGCAGTCCCGCTCACAGGCCTAGACTTCAAGAACCGTCAGCACCCAGCCAAGCGACACGTCACCATCATCAAACTCGCCAGCCCCCTCAAATCGGACGATGGGCCATTTCGATGGCACTGCTTCTGATGGCCGATGGCAGTTCCGGACTGCGTGCAGACCTAGAATAGACAAAGGGAAAGCAGCGAGACCGTGGCAGGAACCACTGTCGGATGGCCTTCAGTTTCAGCTGCGAGCGATACAACAACTGGTTGCCCCTCGCTGCAGGCTTGCAGGAATCATGCCCGCCAATCACACAACCGGATCGGGCGGCGCTATCGAGACGAGCTGAAGGTCCAAGGAGCAATTTGAGAGCCTCCTAGCTGTCCTTCTGCTGGCCGAAGATGATGACCTACATGAACAGGAAGAGCAAGATCGGATTTACCGCCAGCATGATAATCACAATAGCAGGAGTCATAGTACCGGTTATTTTCAGAAAAACCGGAAAGAGCTAATGGCAGATCATCTGCAGCCAAGTCGCTTAGATAGCCAGAACAGGTAGATTATGGGCCACTAAGCCAAATCGGTTCCAGAAACCTTGGCAAGGCCGATTGACGGGTCTCGGAAAAAGCAAAGACCGATTCGCGCGAGATTGCAAGAGGACTGGAGATATGGGGAAGCAGCTTGGCATCACTAGCGCCAAATTAGCTCTTTCCGGCTTTTCTGAAAATAACCGGTAACAGTCGCGTCATCATAAGTAGGGCTGGAGAAGGCACCATCGAGGCCGAGAGGAGGGACTTGCTTATGTCGCGGCAAGTCACGCGGGACGCTGGCCATCGTGAGGATAAAATAACCAAACGAGCTCGGAAGGGTAGCATCGGCGAAAGGGAATTTGCGCAGAACAAGGCCCAGGTGTTGCTGCAGCAAACTGCCAACTTAACCACGTGTTTCTGTAGCGAGCGTTGTTAAATATCGGATAGTGCAATAATTTGGCTTATACGATTGATGAATCTGGAGCCAGTCAAGCCCAAGTGTTTCACGTAGTGCCCTTCTTACATTGATCGTTGTACTCTTCGATGTCATACTTCAGGTAGTTTCGAGATTCTTCAAGCAGCCAGCCTCCTTCAAAGGACCTGGCCGGACAAACTTTCCATTGATTGGCATGCGCTGCGAACAATATCAACAAATGGGGTATATGTACAAGAAAAGAGCCAGACTACCTGGGGTAGTCAAAGACACCGTGCCCGCCTGCTACTTACCTTGTTTGGTCCGTCCGAGGCGCCTGAGTAACCGCACTGGGCTCCAAGAAAGTCTGGGGCGTCTGATTCCAAAGTTCCGCCACTTCTACAGAGAGCTCAAAGATCCACCCAGGCAAATGAAATGCAGTTCAATGGTTGCAATGCAACCCTGTTAAAAACACACAAGACCCCATAGTTCCCGCCCGCCGCCTACGGCTCCCTCCCATTGAATTACTTAATTAAGCATCATACCCAGCGCCGCGTTGCCAAGGGCTTCACACCTCAGTTAGCAAAGAGGCCTAGTTCAAGTTCGATGTTTCTCCAAATACACGTCTTGTGTGGAGAGAGGGAATCGTACCTTGATGTGTTCGCCGGTGGCCTGTGGCCGGCCGGACTAGCGTTGTGCTGTGATCGGAAATTACCCGACAGATTAGAGGACGACCCCGTGAAGGGACTCGGCGCCCGGAAGCTGCTTCCACTCGGCCGGTTCCGTAGATACGGCGGGCCCTGCGGACCATCCGTCAACGGGAGAGATGAGCGATCTACATGCGAGCGAGTGGATTCTCGGATCGAGTTGGCCGTCGACGGTGGCAGGGGCATCTTCATGGCATCCGACGAGATAGACTCATTGTCGTCATCAAGATCAAGGGCCGGTTTGTGGAACCTGTTGGGATAGCCGCGAGCCGTGGCAGCCAACGCGTCAAGCTCGGTCGTGGTTTGCAGATGCGTCTGAGACTTCATGAATGATGTGCGGTCATCGGCCATGGACTGGTAGCGAGTGTCCGGGTTGTTGTGGAACAGAACGATGACCGTTGTCACGATAAGCATGAGAAGCAGGATCAGCGAGAATGCCGCGTTCGCAATCCACAGGACAACACCGACGACGCCAATCACCAATGGCGGCAGGGTGAAGACATCAGTAAAGATGAGCAAGAAGATGGCGTTCACAAAGTTGATAGCGCAAATGGCAATGTTGAAGGAGTTCGTGCTCTTGTCCATCCAAGGACGGAGGACGCTGGCCGTGATGAGAGCCGCAGCCTCGATGACGATGAAGGCGACAGCCTGCACGATTCCGGAACCCTGGGCTAAGGCAATAAACATGCCCTTAAGAAGCGTATAGCCTAAGAAGGGGACGATGAAGTAGTACGCGGAAGCGCGGAACTGCACGTACAAGAACCCCCACTTGTTCAGAGCCTGGGGATCCGAAAACAAGATATAGGCTGGGTTCCGATGCATGGCAAGCGAGCGTCGGGCGATGCGGATGACCTTGAATGCAGCCCAGCCGAGGACGATGGTCATGCCGAAGAAGAAGAAGATGGCCAGAACCACCTCGGCGGGCGAATCCTTCTGGGTGAGTTCCCATAGACAGAGGATTGTCATCTGGGGATAACCGATCAGAGTTACTCTGAACAGAATGCCTATCGGGCAGTCAGCGGGGCTGTTCCTCTAGTAGGGTACGCGATGGTGGCGATGCGATAGACAGAGAAAAGACCCGGGGGGGGGGGTTCTCTACCCTTCAAGATCGTGAGCCAACCATTCCTAAAGTCAGCAAAAGTGTCGCCCTTGATCCAGTTGCACCTCGCGGCAACCTCGCAGAATCCTTTGAATGCGACCACGCAGAGAGCTGTTACGACCGCGAAGATATAGAAAAAGACCAATCCAGTCATGAACAGATTGGTAGTTTCGATTGCGGCTCGGAAGGCGACGCGTTGGATTCCGTAGACGATGTAACTCCCATACGAGGTCTGAATGTTTGCACGCTTGGCGAGACCCGTAGCAGCCTGCTCGATCGTGTTGCGGGGCATAATGGCGGCTGCGCGTTGCAAGAGGCCGAGTGCAGGCTCGACAGCCGCCGAAAGACCGCGCTTCTCGACCTGGACTGACACGCTAGTGAGGGAGTCAAAGAGAGTTGAGGGTGTCCCGCCCGTCGATCGCTGATACCACGTCAAGATGCGCTGAATGAAGTCGACCTTGATAATGCCCATGCTCCATTGGAAATCCTGGGTCCATGCGCGCACAGCGGGCGGCAGAGGAATGCCGCATAGCCCAATCATGGCCTGAGCCTGGAAGTAACCAAACAACGACAGCGCGCTGGATGCCACGTGGGAAGCTGCATTTGAGTATCCCAGACCAGAAACCACGGCGGAGCAGACAAGAGCAAGACCGGCCACGGCCGCAGTCGCCCACTTGACTCCGATCAGGTCGACTATGCTCAGGTTAGCAACAATGAAACCATGAGATGCGCCTTAAGGGACCGGTGGACCTCAAAGCCACGCGCCCGGCCGAGCACATACCTGTTTTCCCGTTCGAAATGTCGGCTTCGATGCAAGCCACGCTATGCCCAGCCTGGTCGCCCGACGTCATATTGATAAAAACTTTCACCTTTGCATCGATGTCCGGGAAAGTATACGCAATGCTGGGTATCTGGCTGACGGCATCGGGGCTGACTGCGAGGTTGAACGGGTTACCCATCTTGCCCGAGACCATGGGGCAGAGTCCCGGAAACCCGGCCGTGCACGGGTCGACGACGGTGTGGATGATTTGATACCCATAAGCCGAGATGGTGATGTCAAATAAGACGCTCCCCTCGATGGACGAGACGGCGATCATGTTAATGGCGGCCGTGTTGTTGTTGGGCGTGAAAACAACGTCGAAGAGACTAGCCGTGAACCCGGAGTTGTCCTGGCAGGCTGCCAGCGAGCTCGACCGGAGCACATTTTGCGCGGCGATTGGGAGAACGAGTGAGGAAATAAGGAGAGAAACAAGGAGGAAGAGCGGTGGTGCATTTGGAGAGCGCCGCATCTTGAACATACTATTGCACCCTTGCCTCCTGCCGGCGAGTAGAAAGTAGCGCGCTGGCGTTGATTACCCGGCGCCCGATGCTAAGAACTCGCGACATTCCCAGTCCGATAGGGACACCCAGACTTGGGAGACTGCGGGACCGGCGAAGGTCGGGTGCCAATGTCAATTGAGCGCGACGGTGAGCGATCAGGTACTAGTCGGCAGCTTATCGGCGTCGGGCCGGTATGGATCGAGTGTCAGGGAAAGCGAGCGGGGTCTGCAAACAAGTTGTCGAATCCAAGGGCCAAGCATACGAAACCTAAACAACTGGCACTGCTGGTTTCGCCTGCTGCAATGAATGGAAGAGTCCGGTATGCCTACGACGTCAATAACGACGAGCGCAGATGGGCGGCAAGACGAACAAGAAAGTGCGGGTACTCATGCTCTCGGCCATCAGTTAAGTTTGCCGTGGTGTGCCTGACATCCCTCGGACTGTTGGGTTCTCTCAAGCCAAATACGAGGGTGGCTGTGCCCAAAAGCAATTTGCCCGTCCATCCTTCGCGGGCAGAGAACGTCTAGTTCTAGAGGGACGGTCGAAGATCGCGAAAGGGACGGTCGCTAAACCAAATCAAGCATATGTACCCCACTAAAGTCTACTAGCCCCACCAACCAAACCACGAACAGAAAAAACCTGCACAACTGTAAATAGACTTGCTTACTGACGCTGCACGCACGACTAACTGCTGACTGCCTGAAAGAAGCATTACTAAACTGCGCAGAGCTGAAACAGTTGAAGGGGAGCGACATTAATTAATTGCAGTCTGGTATAACGTTAAGTTATTACTTGTTTTAGTTATAATGCGGCGGTCTGAAGGCGGCGCGAATGCATCACGGACGCGAATGCTTTGCGGTCGCGAATGCTTTACGGTCGCGAATGCTTTACGGTCGCGAATGCTTTACGGTCGCGAATGCTTTACGGTCGCGAATGCTTTACGGTCGCGAATGCTTTGCGGTCGCGAATGCTTTGCGGTCGCGAATGCTTTGCGGTCGCGAATGCTTTGCGGTCGCGAATGCTTTGCGGTCGCGAATGCTTTGCGGTCGCTGTAATGCTTTGCGGTCGCGAATGCTTTGCGGTCGCGAATGCTTTGCGGTCGCGAATGCTTTGCGGTCGCTGTAATGCTTTACGGTCGCCCGTTATTTTTTTGGTTGCGGATTGACTTTCCTGTGGCTTTTTTGTGGCTGGTAGACTCTGGTGGGGTACAGATGCTTAGATACGGAAGCTTATTGGTTGTTACTTTAGCGACCGTCCCTATCCCATTAACTGGCAGGAATGCACCACCTTCCCAAACTGGAAGGCGGTCTATGCGCTCCTTGGATACCTAAATGGAGTAAACGGCGCGAATGTGAGGATGTGAGGACTGCGGGGTATCTCTATGTAACAACAACGTTTGTTGGTACAAGTGGCATAGGCTAAATTAGTAGAGAATGGAAGTACTTCGTAGCGCTGGATTCTAATTGGATGCATCCGTGTCGTGCACGAACATGGTGCGTTCCTGCCAGTTAACGGGATAGCGATCTTTGACCGTCCCTCCGTTCTCTCGCGGGCACGCGCACGCGCCGTGCCTTGCGAGCGAGCCAAAATTGGCGGCTGGGCAAGCTGGGGCTTATCTCAGCGCCTCAGACGACTTCCTTGCACAAATGTGGAATTATGTCATCTGCCGCACAAATAACTAGCCACAAGCATAAATAAGCCACATTACTAAGCGAGAGTTGCAACACTGCGGTGGAAGTTGACAAGACATACCAGTATAGTTAACAAATAACTCCCTTTTTAAACTTTGATATAGCTTATCCTCAGTTTAGCTGCTGTATAGTGTTTTATTTTTTTGTCCGCCTTTTTTTGTCCGCCTTTTTTTGTCCCCCACTTGCCAGTGTCCCCTAAGCTAGCCCACGAAGCTGCTTTGTCTATAAGATACATGTGTGACTCCCTCAGATGACAGTCGGTCTGGCCAAATCGGCAAAAAATACAGCTAGGTAGAGCCGCTAGCCGCTATTATGCGAATTTGGAAACTTTTCTAAGCCCCGGGCGTAAATCAGTCCGACTTTAACGTAGTACCATTTCCTATTCTTATGGTTCTTCGAAAGGTGGTGGCGTTTTTGGAGGCGGTAAAAACCTTTGAAAGGCACCACAGTACTGTTAGGGTTGTTTTTTTAGAGTTGTCCTGCAACCAGTACTTTTAGGAGACAGATTAAATACACACTCGTTCCATCAGCCTTGCCGATTGGCACTAGATACGTGAAAAAAAAAAGAAGATGTTCTAATCTAATACGTATGAGCGTCTCCGCCGTTAATCTAACTCGACGAAGGCCAGCGAGGGAAGTTGGAAGATTTTGAGAATCGTGATGGCACAGTGCTCAATTTGATAAGACTGAAGCCATTTCTCTCGGGTTGCAGGCCACGGAGCAAGAAGCCGATTTCGGAAGGATGCTTCCAGTGCAACCAAGTTACCACGATGAACATGGGGACCGCGTCGAAGACATAAAGAAATGCCTCCGTGGTGAGGAGGTACCCGGTATTCCCTTGGACGTACTCGATCACACGGAAAAGGGACCGAACCATGATGAGGCCGCTGACGAAGTAGAGCGTGTGGAGGTAACTCTGCCACCGAATTGCTGGCTGTCCAGAAGACGCCGTCGGAGCCAAGCTCATGCGGCGATGGAAGACTGCAGCAACAATGGCGAAGAACACAAACCAGAGCAGTTGCAGGACAAGCCCTGCAATTATAACTCCGTTCCCGATATCGCCTAGCGACTGGTTGTTACGACCCGCAGCTACAAGGCCGCCCCCTAAGATGAATTAGATGCAGATAGCGACGCAAGTGGGCGCCAAAAGAAGGCTCTTACCGCCGCCCTGCATGGTGAAACAGAGAATGTCACCACACACAAAAGTCTTCGTAAGCCAGCGCTGTTTGATCATGGAGCGGCTCTCTCCGTCCGTCAAGAGGATAATTCGACCCAAGATCATGTAGATGGAGGCGGCAAATAATGCTGGAGCGAGAAGGATGTACATGCTCTGGATGATATATGGCATCAGTTTCCAGCAGCCCGGCTCTTGACTCGCAGAGGAACTTCGTGCAGCAAAGCCGATGAATTCAACTACGGACGTGGCCGTGATGTTAGCGACGACCACTCAGTTGTCCGGAGGGTCTGGGGCATCACGAACATAGACATCCCACCACCAATGGTGTCAGAAACCAGGTCTTTGTTTTCCACATCTGAAACATGTGGAGAGCTGTTGACGCAAGAAAAAGGAGGCAAAAGAAGACGGCAGCTCCCACTGAGGGCACATAGCGGTATTCGGACCAAGTGGCAGTCTGCCAGTTTGGGTTGCAAACCACACCCATTTTGAAATGGAAACGAACGTGTCTGTCGGAATGGTACTCGTAACGTGAGAGGGTGAATAGGGAAGGTTACGTAGGCACGTAGGTAAGGTATGTCAGCGAGGAAGACGAACAAAGGAGACTAAGAGGATTCGGTGTTTGCAATTGCTCCAAGAACTGCCTTGAAGTTGGGTCCAGCAGTTTTAATACCAGAACAAGTGATTCTCGCATTGCCCTTCATGTCCCGTTCTTCAGCGACTACGATAGCGGGTCTGGTGGAATACGCGTGTTCTTCAACATGCAACGGGGATTAATTACTAGTAGCCTGCAGATCGATCGACTAGCGCATTCAGCCCGCCGCGCGTTTAAGCTACCTACTTGTAATAGGTCGCTAATGCATCGGAAATATCTGCAACACGCGTTTAAATCCTCAGCCAGGGGATGCACCTCCCGCAACGAAGGTGGGTATGGACCGTATGTCTCAATTGAATCATGATTTCCTATTGGTCGGCATTGCATTGGGCCATTGGCGCTTGTTTCCCGACCTGTGATAAATACGGGTGTGGGTGGACAATACGGCGTGTTCTAAACAGAGACGTCCATGGATCGTGTTCACAAACCAAGAAGCCGTCGAGGCAGTGCACGAGTCCAAGTCTACGCCGAGAGTTCGGTAATTACAGAGTGGTATGAGAGTCGAGGAAAAACTAATGGAAAACATCATGATCGTGATCATTATCAAATACAGGTACCTTACCATGATGGCCTTGGTCCTACACTGCTAGATGCTTCCCGTGCATCATGCAAAACCTCGGCGGCTCCTGTCACTCTTGCCATCACCATCACCCTCACCCTCGCCCTCACCCTCGCCCTCACTATCACCATCACTACCGCTATCACGCATGCAGCTGTAGCCCGTTCCTTTCATTCATCAACTCCGGGCCATCATGATCCAAGCCGTTCTCCCTTCGGTGGCCGCCTCCCCCTGCTTGCCCGCCAACATTCCCTATCCCACGCTCTTTGGAGCCGAATTCTTGTCACTCGAAGCCAACCTCGTGGCGAATTATTCCAAAAACGTGCCGATTGGGTATTACGTCAACCACGGCGCCGTGAACGTCACCGATGTCAGCTTCTGCAATGTCACGCTCTCATACACCCACCCAGGTCAGAACGACAAGGTGCACGTACAAGTCTGGCTGCCGACCGATACTTGGAATGGGAGGCTGCAAGCCATTGGTGGAGCCGGCTGGCAAGCTGGTTTGCACCCTGCCGGACTGATGGGAATGACGGCCTCCATCGGCGAGGGTTATTCGACCGTGTCGACCGACGCCGGACTGGGTTCTGAGACCACGCCAGTCAACTGGGGCCTCCTTAGCCCAGGCAACGCCAACCTGTACCTCCTTCAGAACCTGGCCTCTGTCTCACTCAACGATGCCGCCGTGATTGGCAAGAGCATCACAAGCAGCTACTATGGCCAGCCACCAAAGTACTCGTACTTCAACGGCTGTTCTCAGGGCGGCCGCCAGGGGCTGATGCTGGCCCAACGGTATCCGGATGCCTTCGACGGTATTGCAGCCGCCGCGCCGGCCATCAACTGGAATCAGTTCTTCGTCGAAGACATGTATCCCTCCTTTCTCATGGACTCTCTCGGCGCCTACCCACCCAGTTGCGAGTTCAACGCCATCACGGCGGCTGCCATCAAAGCGTGCGACGCAGCGGATGGTGTGGTGGATGGCATCATAACCGACGAAGAGGCATGCGACTTCGATCCCATGAGCCTTGTCGGCACGGTTATCAACTGCACCAACTTCGGCGCCGAACGGCCGATTTCGTCCGCAGCGGCCACAATTATTCAGGGAGCCGTAAGTACCTCTATTCGGATCTCTCATCTGCGACCCCGTGACATTCTGCTAATCTTCTCTCTGTGAACAGTGGTCCGGCGCCAAGAAACTGGACAACTCATCCATTTGGTTTGGCGTGAATAAAGATGCGGTATTGACTGGATCTCAGACCGATCCTGCCGTCATTCCAACCACGTGCAACTCCAACGGGACTTGTACCAGGACATCGTTTGAGCTGGCTGCGGACTGGATCAAGTTGTTCATTCTGAAAAACTCGAGCGCGACCGTGAGCAACCTCACGCATGAAGAATTCGACCGAATCGCCCATGCTTCGGTGCAGCTGTACGAGTCCATTATCGGCACGAACGATCCAGACCTGTCGGCATTCCGCGACCGCGGTGGGAAGATGATCACGTATCACGGCACGGTATGTTGTGTCGGTCTCTCGACCTCTTGTTGGTCTCGCCGCGTCGGGGTTTTAGTTTGCTAACACGACATCAGACCGACAGCATCATCACACCCCGCGGAAGCGAGCATTATTACCAAGCCGTAATGCAAACGGACCCGACCGTCCGGAGCTACTACCGCCTGTTTCTTGCACCCGGCATCAACCACTGCTTCGGAGGCCCCGGCGCGTTCCCCGACACGACTTTCGACGCCATGCGGGCGTGGGTGGAGGATGGCGTTGCCCCGGATACTCTGGCAGCTACCAGTGTGGGCACCACGCCCATCTTGAAACGTTCCCTCTGCCCCTACCCGCAGCGACAGTACTACAACGGGACTGGCAATTCGACCGCCGGAGAGGGGTTTTACTGCAAGTGAGCCACTCGTCGCAGAGCCCAGGCCGGAAGGAGTGGCGAAGGAGCAAATATCCGAAATCCTTGGATGATATGATGTTATTTCAGTTTCTGGTATGTTGGACATGTCAAGCTATTGAGGCCTAGTTCAGGGGCATGGCCAGGGGTATCAACCCCGGTCCCAGCCACCTGTTTTCCTCTGTTTACTTCCACCAACAACGTGTATATATCGAAGCCATATTCGGGCTTCCAATCCTTCTTTTCTTTCCTTCTTCAGAGGATTTCATCCCGTAGACAGATATTTCAACTGCTTTTCTTGCCCACGGTCAACATGGTACATACCTGTAGGTAACTGGCCCGAATTAACCATTGTATCGTACGTTGGACAAGACGTCACTTTGGGGTCTGAAGCGTTGGCTTGTGTTGAGTCCGTCCCTGTAACCGGAAATCCGGGACAGAATCAGGCAACAGGAGATAACGTTGCTCAAGCTTGCATTAGCAGCGGTACCAAACCTTCGATCCAGCGGAGATTCAATTGCGACGTAATCTCAACGTGACACTTTGGTGGTTCTCGGTATTGATTGCTGAATTACAGGGAAGTTGGATTACAGCGAACACGATGATGCGCGTGTTCACGGCCCAATTTCTGTGAAACCCCAAGTGTCTATCTCAAGTTCCAGCCCAGTGGAGCCCCGTGCCTGGCCAAAAGTCTCTGCCCAAAAACGCCATTCACTCCAGATCATTCGCCAGTTTCGGTACAATATCGAATATCAACCCAAGCCAAGTCCATTCGAAAGCCGACATGATCCAAAACGCCTCTGCAGCGCAACCACCACCCCACGCACGCACGTATCACACAGCGTCCACCCTCAGAACCTCTTTCGGCCAGGCAAGCCACTCGTCCCAGTATGCACCGAGGTGCCTGGCAATCGACTCTATCAACAACCTCCCTGCCTCGCCAAACATCCAGAAGTCGCGATCAAGATGGAGCAGGACCCCCCAGTGCGCCAAGATCACCAGCGCTTCCGGCCGCCGCTGTTTCAGCGCCTCGATGTACTCGGGCGAGATGAGGACGGGCCAGGCCAGCACGACGTGGGTCTGATACGGCGCGGGCAGCGCGCGGTGCTGGTCCATGACCCAGCGGAGCGACTGGATGGCCTCATAACACGCCTGGGACGGCGCCGAGCCGAGACTGTCGCTCGGCGCGCCGAGAAGGCTCACGAGCCTGTCGCACGCGCTCCCAGCGTCGTCCGCGAGGCGCGGTTGCGGTTGCGGTTGCGGCCGATCCGTCGTTTCCTCTATCCTGTCGAGGACGGGCTTCAGCTCCGTGTGGCGGATGATGTGCCATCCCCGGCGGGCGAAGATTCGCACGTTGCGGTGGAGGCCGAGGTACTGGATGAACCTGTCCAGGAAGTCGGCGAAGTCCTTGTGGGAGGCCACCGCGTCGAAGAGGAGGTGCAGGCCGAGGAGGGCCGAGAAGATGAACATGGCCGTGCAGTCTTCGTCGCGGATCTCGGGGCCCGCCGCGTTGAAGAGCACGAGGGCGCGCGCCTGGAGTTCGGCCGCCTGGTGCTGCCGATGGGCCTTCGCGGCTGCGTCCGACTGTAGCGTGCTCAAGTGGAGCGCCGCCAAGGCGAGGAGCTCGTCCATGAGGTACGGGGCCGACAGGGCCGACGTGAGCAACATTTCGTAGCAGGCGTGGGCATCGGGTTCTCCCGGAGTGAAGAATGGCAGAAGCCTCGCCATAACTGTTTCGAGGTGGTGCAGGAGCGCGAGATGGCTCAGACTGAAGACGGCGGAAACCTGTTGGTCTGAATCTGGTATCCTACTACTGCTTCCACTTTGATCGTCAGCGGCTCCAGTGGCAGCGGCAGCGAGACAGAGTGGCGACGAAGCCGTCGAGATGGACGAGCTGGTCGGGGTATCCGACTCGGAATGGAAGCCGAGCCGGGACAGGCCCGCCGTCCCATCGGTGAGCGGCTGGTCGAGGTAAGAACAGTGCTGCTTGGCAGTGGAACAGTTGACACAAATCGGACGGTGCTCATCGCACTTCACGTGGCGCTTTTTGCATTCCTTGCAACCGTTCCGCGACTTGCGGTGGGACCGGCGTGTTGGACCGCTGGAGGTGTCCTTATGCTTCGGAACTCTGACCATTGGACCAGTCGCAGCGCATGGATTAGAGTGCTGAAGGAAGGAAAATGGTCGACGTTGAAGAGCAACACGAGGAGTGGTTGGGAATACGACGACTATCAAAAGGCACAGACCACTAGTAGGGGATTGCGAAGTTGCTGCGCCACTTTACCAGTATCTACGTCCTTCAATACGATGCTTGTCGTATTGGCGCAAACCAATACGCGTGTAGTCTCTTAGGCACAGACTAAATGTTCCAGGGCGTCCATGGCTGGGCTGGATACATGGCCGGTGTGCATGTATCTGTGGGTCTTCAAATCTTCCTCACAGCTTGCAGCGTTATTGAGAATGACTTTTGATTGGCGGGTTGTGGGCGGGCTAGGGTGCGGGGCCGAAAGGTACATACAGGAAAACTCCAAACGCCAAGCTGGGCTGAGCCTCTGAGACTACCGCTTATGTATGCTTTTAAGTGGTTGCAACAATGCTCGCTACAGGTTACAGCTCTACTAACAGACTGCCAGCGCTTCAACTAGCAAAGCTGTTAAACCAGTGCTTGGGATTGGTCGAAACGAAGAGTAACCTGCAGCGAGCATTTTTGAAACTTTCAGTGAGACCGGAAAAAGGTCATCTGCGGCCAAGTCGCTTCGATAGCCGAAACAAGCAGATTGTGGGTCACCAATCCAGATCGGTTCCGGAAATCTTCCAGGCAGCGCCGATTGACGGGTCTCGGAAAAAGCAAGCACCGATTCGCGCGAGATCCATGGATCCATGGTTCGATTGCACACTGGAAAATGTGGGGAATCGGGGAAGCATCTTTATGACGTTTATGTCAGGGGTCCCGGACGAACAGCACCCAGACGCAAAAAAAGATATAAAAAAATAAAAAAAATAACTGAGCAAGAAATCCACTAAAAATGGGGATGGAAGGCGAAGCGTCGGCGCACTACAAAAATCCCCATTGCGGTAGCTACCGCTTCGAGGTCCGTCTCGCAAAGATCCGAGGAATAACAGGATGCAAGTGCGGCCTCTGCAAGAAGCAGGGCTATATCTGGCTAGTGTCACCGGCGGAAAAGTCCAAGGGCGTTCGCGACGATGGGAAACTTGTCGAGTATTATTCACCTGCTCTGAAGCATAAGGCAAGTGTTTCTTTTATAGACAGTGACCTAGTCTCGCGGATCGGTGGTTAACGCCAGCTAATCGAACACAACTCAGTTCTGTGCAGTTTGCGGCACTGGGATTTTAGGTGAATGTTTAAAGGGATCTTACATAGAAGATTCTAAACATAAAGTACGTACGTAAGTTAGCATGGAACCCGTGAATCTAGCATTTAAGTTTACAACCCACTACCTAAGGTACTTATACACTAAAAATAATTGTAACACCAGCCCTGCCTTAAATGCCTTTAGGTAGGTAAGCCACGTGTTATGTTACTTAAAGTATCTTAAACTAGCTTCTCGAGGTCCGTTTGTGATCAGTAGTCGATAGGTATGTTTACCGACCCACTTACCGTTATCCGTAAGTGTCTGTCCCGAAATACTTAGAACTGGAGGATTGTCACGATTCCTTCCTTCTCCGGGAGCGCTAACGAGGAAGCGGACTCTCAGGTCTCATGTCGAATGGATGTATTCGGACATAGTTCCAGCGGCGGTCCTCTCTTCTTACATATAGCTAAGGCCACCAACATTTCGTGGCGTTGATACTGAGAGGTAACCAGATCTGGGCTTAAGCCACACCACGCGCAGAGAAGGTTGACTGCGAAAGACAGTCGTTGAGTGGCAAATACAGAGTGTACCTCGATAGGTACTTACTCTGACCATGGGGCGTGTTGCGCTCACGCATCCAGCCTTAAGGGCGCTAAAAGACAACGCTTCGGTTCTTAGTGATCTGACGTTCCATCATCAGATCGGCTCTGACATTTCTATCGGTCTGCACTAACATCTGCGTCAGATCGGCTCTGACAACAGAGTAAAAGACGGCGTTATAGTGTAGAAAAAAGAAGGAACGACTGACTTGTATTCATTATGAAGTAAATTACTCCCCTTACTACCTACCTAGAGAGCTATATCCATTAGATAGCCTCGTCCAATGTAAGGAAGGAATGACTAACTCATATTCACGGTACTGTGACTTCGTTCAGTGTGATGTAGGTAATATATTCACTGGAGTGTAGGCCACAATTCAGTGAATACATCGCATCGCATTGCAGTGAAGTCTCGTCAACCTGACAACCCCCTCCATTTCAAGCCAGCACCACCCATTTTACCACGTCTAGATATGACACAATTTCACCCACAGCTCTGGATATTTTCTTCACCACTGTTTACCCTCACCAGGCCGTCACAATGGAAGAACACCTTTCTTTCAAGGCTGAGCCGCGCATTAGCCCGACGGCCACAGCAGCCCATATCCTGGTTGTCGGTGGTGGAGTCACGGGGCTGGTGACGTCGTGGATCCTACTTGATCGAGGCTACAAGGTGACAGTTATGTCCAAACAATGGGCTTCGGACAAAAAAGAGCAGCGCCTTACGTCCCAGATTGCTGGCGCCCTTTGGGAGTTCCCGCCGGCCGTCTGCGGGCAGCACACAGACCACATCTCTGTGCAACTCTCAAAGAGATGGTGTATGCTTGCATACAGAGTCTGGGATGCTATTGCCGCCGACCCGGATTTGTCTCGTGCTTCTGGGGTTCGCATGAAAAAGTCGGCCTTCTTCTTCCCTTACAGAGTGGAGGAAGACAAAGAGCAGTACCAAAAAATGCTCGAGATCGAGTCGAGCGGAGTCCGCGGGTTCCACCATTCCAAAAGTCTCATCGAGGACTACGGTGTCAGCTCTGAGTACGGATGCGTGGATGCGTACGAGCTTCTGGCGCCCATCATCGACACAGACCAAGCCATGTCATGGCTGATGGGGTTGATCGCGAGCAAGGGGGCCGAGTTTGTCTCGGAGGCCGTTGAAGGCGACATTTTCGACTGCGAGCACGAGCTTCACCAGCGTTTCAAAACGGACGTTATCGTAAATACCACCGGTCTCGCTAGCATCCAGCTTGCCGGGGACACTTCTTGCTACCCCATCCGAGGCGCCACGATAAGGATCATCAACGACGGAGGCAAATTTGAGAAAGTCGACTCTGCCCTGTGCATTTCCGCAGATGCGAGACACGCATCAGGCAAAGCCACAGAGTTTGTCTTCATTCTGCCTAGAAGCGACCGCATCCTACTGCTCGGTGGCATCAGTGAGCCTTATCAGTGGAAGTTGGACTACACACTGGATTCGGACATCATTAGGCGGATGAAGGAGAGATGTGAGGAATTTCTCCCCAGGCTCAAGCACGCCCATCTCGATGACGACTATCCCTTAGCACAAGGGCTGCGGCCATTTAGGGAGTGCAATGTTCGGGTCGAGCGGGAGTTGAGAAGGCACGAACCCTGTTCAGACAGCCCTGCCAAGTCTGGTCACCAGAGCGGTACTGGTAGTGCTGACAGCACGGATGATGCATCTGCCGCGAGCCGCATCGCCCACTCGTATGGCCATGGAGGTTCAGGGTGGAGCTTGTCATTTGGGTGTGCGGAGGATGTATTGGGGTTAGTGGAAGAAATCTTGGCTGGCAAGCCGCCCAGGCAGGCCGCCCAGCAGGCCAATGGATATCTTTCCCTGGGGGGTAATCATTTGGGGGGGAAGGACTGAAGGTTGCTAAAGATGGAGCTCAAAGATAAGCTTGGGTTAGGCTACTTCGTTTGCGCGTTGCATTCGCCTCAACAACAAGCCACAGTTAAGGTGCATCACGCCAATCTACCTGGTACATTAGGTTTACACACTAAATGGCACAGATGAGCTTGGCATGTTTCCTTATTAATCGAGGATACCCTGTCATACCATATCCAACTTGGGGTCACTTAGAAAAGGGGGACTTCCGGTTCCCGCCGCCGCCGGACGGTTCGCCTGGATGAACTCCCTGTGCCGATCCAAGATGGGCAAAGACTCAATCGAGCCAATGCGCATCCAATGCTTCTAGGAACTCCAAGTCCACATTCACAAAGCTCTTCCACAGATCCACCTCCCTCAACCAGGGCTTCGTCTGCAGCGCGAACGTTACCGCGGTGCACCATCTCAGCAGGTCGGTCTCGTCCTCGCCCATAACCAGTATCAGGTCACCCCGGTTCGCCACATGCTCGTACAAATCGCCCACATCCCTCGCGACAACGCGTCCGTTGGCGTTCCCATTGTTGCGCTTGCCTTCGCGGACAATCTGCTCCCGGAGGCGCAAAAGTCGCTGCGCAACGACGCTGTGCACGCTCCAATCGCTCAGCACAAAGTCTCTGGGTATGAAGCGCCACTCCCACGAGCGACCGACCGTGTCGATGAACGATGTGGCCTGCCGGCTGTTCAGGCCCAACATGAGTGGGTAGAAGTGCGGCGCCGACCATAGACGAAGGAGCGCGAAGCGCGGCTGCCTCTCTTTGCCGCGCAGCTTACACGATGCGACAAAGTCGCGCGCCAGCGGGAGCAGGACCGGCCAGTCTTGGTAGGGGACAAAGTTGGGAGGCGGCCGCGGCGGCCCGAGGAACTCGTTGTCGTAGTTGATGAACAGGTCCGGCTTGTCTGGCCGGGGCGCTTCCGTGTTGGCGGTGGCGACACCCAGGACACATCGCGGGTCTGATTCAAGGTGTGCCGGTGCGACGACACCGGCGCGGTACACTGTGTGCATGGTGTGATGTCAGCGAGGCTCTCTACGTCTGGCTGGAGGAAGGGATCAAGTGGAACATACACTTCGCGATGATGGGCCGGATAGCCACAATGGCCTCCTGCTGGTAGGCATGGATTTCTTCAGCCTTTTCATCACTCACTACCGCGTTCTTCCACTGCTTCCAGAAAGTCTTTGGAAACATGGAGGAACTCCTCGCCGACCTCCGGTCCGGTAGCGTTTTTGACCTCGCCGTGGGATCAAATATCGCCGACGACTTAAGTCTAGCCCCGTCCTTTGAGCTCAGGTATTCGCGAGTGATGCGCGCCACCTCGAGATCGGGGAAGAATATCCCCATCATCATGAAAGCTTGACACATGTCGTGGATGATATACCGGTGCGGCCAAGCCTCTGCAGAGATCATGTTGTATTCGTCATAGTAGAGCTGTAGACCAAGCCAGTCGATGAGTTCCATGCAGAACCACACCCAGCCGTCATGGACGACAGGCGGCTCGAACTTGAGCATGCCGATGATGAGTTCCATGGTCTCGGCGTATTTATCACGCGCACCTGGCTCCAGGTCCCCCAGATGGAATGACTCTTTGAACGCTACGGGGACTGGTTAGTGTGGGATTGAGGAAGGAACTAGACGGGAGTGCGGCACAAACCGTATGACCGATCCCGTTCCATAATCTCCATCTTGTTGGCTATGTCATGGACCTTTTCCATTGTCAAGTCGAGCTTAACGGCAGCGTAGTCCAGCCTTTCGAGAAGTGCGACGCGTGCTGCGGAGCAAGATCTGCCGTCGATCGCTTCGCACGCCTTTACAAAGGCCGGCGGGATAGAGTAGCTGAACTCCTCGATGCTGGGCACAGATGGCTTTTCTGGTTGGCTGTCTGACTGCGACGGGCCCCCCTTTTCATCTGATATAAGCTTAGTGTTGTCCGACTGCAGCATCTGCTCAAGCAGGGACGCCTGATGGTTCAACACCGTTAGTGGCATTTCGGCAGCCTCTAGTTGCTGGATCGGGTTCATGATTTCCCTGAAGGGCATGCTGTCGGGCGCTCCCAATGCCTCTTCGGGAAACAGAACTGCGTCCTCGACAGCATCCGTCTCGTTGTAGAAGCGATTAGCGATTTCGAGCGGCACAACACCGGATGGCGACTCCTTAATCTTGCGCGTTTGGTTAGTGTAGTAGGAGAACGACGCTTCTGGTCCGGTGAGACTGTCGTATATGCTTTTGGTCTGCTCGCCAGGACGAATCTGACGCACGCGTTGGCTCGGTTCCTCGATGGTCAGGGTCGATAAAAGAGGTTTAATGTGGGAAAATTTATCGGCGGGAACTCTCATCCTGTGAGCCTTCTGCAGAAGCTAATGCATTGTCAGTTTTGGCTGGATTCACGCAATGAGCTGCAATCATGTGTTCCATGTCCAGATGGATGCCGCCGGCGAGGACGCCCCGGCAGACAGGGATGAGAACCTACCTGCTGTATGTGTCCCAGAAGCTCCATGGGCTCCAGGCCCGGTACGAAGTCCCACATGTACACCTCGTAGTAATCGTTAAGGGTGAAGCGCCAATCACACAGCCCGACTGCGAAGTGCATAAAGAAGGCATCGATCTGGTCTTCAATCTCCCATTCGCTCTTGGAAGCACGCCCCAGCCCGAACTTGGAGCGGACAAGCCAACGGTCTTCTTCATTAGGGGCCGTCAATATCCTGCTCGTCTTGCCGTCTCGGACCAGTATGAGGCCATTGCTGGGGGCCATCAGGGCGTACTGGATGAAGCGGCGGCTGACCGGGTCATTGCGCTTCATGTAGGCACAGACGAAGTTCTTGCTCTCGACCATGGCGTGCTTCCGTCGGACGCGGCCTCGAGACCCTGTCTGCATGTGAAAGGTCTCCCGCTTGTCGCCCAGACTCGAGTGGAAAGTTACAAAGCCCTGAAGCTCAAAGTTAGCCGGTGCAGATGCGGTGACTCTGCTACTGCGAGGCGTTGCCAACTTACCATTTGGCAGAGCTCGTCAACGAAATGATTGCCGCCCCAACCCCACCACTTCGACGCCGGGAAGTACTGCCAGTAAGACAGGATATTCAGCTCGAAGAACTCGTCCCAGTTCCGACAAAGCGCGATCGCATCCTTGAAGCTACAGTCCTTGGCCAATATGGAGAACTGCAACCACCCGTCACGCGCCATGCTCCTCTCGCTTGTGTGGTTCCAGATGTTCTTGCCGCATACGCGCACCTTCATCCTCTTCGACTTTGGCTCTGCCTCTATTTCCTCGACCATATCTTGTCTCTCGCCCATGATCTTCCGCGAGGATGAACTGAGAACTTCCCGAAACATTGCACGTCCTAGCACTCCGAGGTCGCGGTAGAGGAGGTGCTGCTTGATGACTTCGAGCGCGGTGATAGGCTCATCCTCTTCCTCCTCCGGCTCGTGTAACTCGTCACCGCGCGCAAAGTCCGCACAAGCATCTCTCAGTGCTTGCAGATCAGGCTGGTCGAGTTTCAGACATAGATCGCGGATGTCTGACTCCGCCAGCTCCGCATCATTGAGGAACTCCTCGACGCTGCCGGCACGCAGGGCCGCGGGAAGCAGAGCGGCATGGGAGAGGAGTTGCCGGCAAAACAGCAGGCGCTTGATCTCAGTGATGTCTGCGATAAGCTTGTCGATTTCGTCGTCCGGCATGGGAGCCGTTCTCTCCATGCGCTCCACTGGATTCTGCACGGTGCCGAAGAGCATGGGTCCAGCCCTGTGCTTGTAGTCCTTTTTGACTCCTTCGCGAAGGCGTTGGCGGATCTCATCTTTGCCCTCTATTTTCCCCTTTTCTGGGTCCCTGGAGTTGTCGTTCTGCTTGTGCTCGGATTTGCCCGGACTTGAGTCCTCTCTTTTTGTCGGCATGGCTTGTCTGGAAGTCGACGTCTCCTCCTGGTTGCCATGCTTCTGAGAACTGCTCTTCTTCTTGCCACTTCGCTTATTGGCTTTCTTCTTTGTAGTCCCAGACGCCTTTAGTGTCTCAGCGGCACCGTTCGGTTCTTCGCCTGCATCATTGGTGGTCTTGTTACTTGTCGCTGGCTCAACCTCATCCACAGCAACCTCTGTCTCCAGCGCAACTGCACCACTCGTTGCGTTATCGGCACCAGCCAAGGCATCCGTATCCACCGCCGGCTGCGGCATGTCCATCGAGAGAAAGTGCCGGACCAGATCGAGATACATGCCGCGATCGTCCTCTACCACGTCGTCAATGGGGTCCCAAGCCGCGTCATCTTCGTCGGACACGTCATCCGCCTCCATACGCTCCCTCCATACTTCATCCAAATACGCCTCCTGCCTCCTCTTCTCCTCTCTCTCCCTCGCGGCATCGAGTCGTGCCTGCATCTCGCGCCAGTGCCGCCGGAACAGCGCTGCCTCCATCTTGACTTTCTTCTGTTCCTTCTCGCGATTCGTCTCTTCCTCAGATTGCACCTGACGTACCCAGGTGAACCACTTCTCTTTCTCGTATAGAACCACCGCCGTGCGGCGCTCGACGTTCTCGAGGGCTCTCAGCACCGACCGCCGTTGCGTGACGAGCCTGTCTAGGTACGCCTTGTGCCCGTAGTCCATATCGAGCGGGTAGAAGTGCTTGTGGTGCAGATTCCGCGCCGAGATAACCTTGCCGAGGAGAACATAGTGCGTGAAGAGGTAGCTGTGGATATCTCTTAGCTTTGCTTCGTCGTCGACGCCGTCGAATGTCTGGTTCTGCAATGGGACGCGCTGAGCTCGCAGGTACGCTGCGGCGCTTTCGGTGAGCGCGTCGAGCTGCGCGTTGCGCTTCTTGTAGCCCATGTATAGACCGAAGCATTGCCTGGCGTGAAACCGGCAGAAAAGGTTGTTCGACGCCGTTGCCTGCGCCGTACACCTGATTGAGTTGGAGAGATTCAGGGCCTGGCATTGCGGCTCAACGCCGATTTCGGTGAGTACAACCATTGCGTCGAAGGAAGGCGAGTCTTGAAAGCATAAAACAGGGCCCCCCGAAGTGCCGATATTGCACAAGCAGACTGGAGACAAGAGTAGGCCAGAACAAATCCGCATACACCTTATTTACGGGAGTTCAAAGTCAACAAGTAAAGTCAAATTCGTGGGGTCCATGTTGGGCCGGAAGACGCGTGAGACGCGCTGAGCCAGGCGACAAAACACGCTAACAGGGGTTTAAGTGGGTGGGGAAAAATGAGACGTGCAGATTCCAGCTCGACATGAGGTTTAGCCAATAGCATTGCCTCACTACACCAAGCGTGTCCTCAACTCTTTTCAGCAGCCACAAACAGCCTGTCGGATTCCGGCCACAATCGGGTCCATTTTGAAGCGTGAAGCAGCGCAGTGTAAGTTACGATAAATGAAGCACTTCGCATTCAGAGAAAAATGCGTTACCTACTTCCTAAGAATGCAGGGTTCGGTTGCGCATGCTACACTTCTTTCTATCGTTACAAGAGCGCTACTTGCCTTGCAATTCGCGGTTAAGGGTAATAGGCTGTGCGGGGGGCAAGAGGATATCCTGTCGCTTTACTCCATAATTACCCAGTGTGATGGCATATACACTCTTTACTTTACTATTGCACTATTCTTAAAGGAATAACCCGGCAAAGATAAAATGGAGAACTAAGTCCCTCGTGAAAGCAGATGCTAAGCCTCATTTCATAGTGCTTCAGATGAGCAATCCATAAGCTACCTGTACCTTTTCTCATGAAAGAAAACTCAACGTGTTGCCAAGGAACGGTCCATTTAAGAGCTGTATTGAAGTCCAATACAGCGTCAAGAATCCAGGCCCATAGACCTGGTTCATCCAAGTCCCGGAAAGCTCAGACGATGCGGGAATAAACACCTATGGATGTCACGCTTCGTAAAAGGAGGTGCTCATTAACCGACTCAAAGCTGCGCCTTAGGGCATCTATAACATAAGTTCTGAAATTCTCAGACCTTTGCAGAGGCTGAAATAGTGTCAGAGAACACACTATCAGTCTCACGACTTCAAGTTGTAACTCAATTTGTAATCACCAACACCCCCGTATGCCTTACCTAAGAAAAGGGCCCTTAAGCTTTCACGCTTCGTTGTTCGACGCGACAAAGCCTTGATATCATGGCTGGTGCACGGATATGTGTCGGCTTAGGCAGCTTCTAGGTTGGCTTGGATGACGCTTTGCAAACACTCCGCCTGAGTAGACCATGAAGAACAAGCTTTGCCGGCGGAAGCAACGGGATCTCGTTGCTTGGCAACAAACTCAGTGCCTGGTCCGGCCCGGTTAAGAGCCCACGATGAGTGAGCCCGCTAGTCGTCGGGAAGTTTGTGACACTGGCGTATGGCTGAGAGCTGGGGAAATGTGGAGAAGTGTCGTGGTGCAGCGCGCTAGCGGATGATATTGACTGACTTCCCGCCTTGGTTCTCTATTTACCCGCAAGGAGGGTTGTAGAGTGTCAGCGCGCGACCAATCCCGTTTTTGAAAGTATGTAAGAGCTGACAGACTACCCCAGACTTCGCTACCGCACTGCGACCCGCGAACTTAGCGTTGGTGCCGTCCTCTTCATCGTGGTTGGCGGATTTGGGACGACGTAACATCGCATCCCGAGGACTAAGCTGGAACCTAGCGCGGAATTGCTAGTGTGTTCGTCACTTGAACCAGTGCGATGCTCGCTGCCAAGGGATAGCGGTTCATTGCGCCCCGCATTCCATCAACCTCATAATGGTCCGACGGAGAGACCCTTTCATCACCAGTCCCGGGGTTGTGGGTGAGTGATTGGGGCTACACTTGTCCCAGGAGATCGGTCAAATTAAAAGGTCTCATTAAAAGACCGTGACTCCCCGGGTTCTCCCGTCGTGACTTCTCCTGCAGATGCCATCACCCATTGTGCAAAGCCGTCACTGTGCTTGAACCGAGTAACACTACAACAGAGGTCCGCGGAGATGGCGATAGGATCTGCCACAGCTGCCGAAGTCGGCAAGTCCGATCCCATCATTACACGGTTGGCGGGCGAAGATAAACGATGGTGGTTCTCAAAGCCAAATTTGCGATATCTCTACCTCATGCTGTCTCCAACTTGCATGGGTATTGAGTTGACGTCTGGGTTCGACTCTCAGATGATCAACGCGCTTCAGATCGTTCCATCTTGGAATACATGTATGTTTCAAGGTACCGTTATCCGGTTACGTTCTGGTATTGACACGCATACGCCAGACTTCCACGATCCTCAGGGGCCGCTGAAGGGAATCATTGCAGCTGCATACTCGCTTGGCGCTATTCTGTCCCTACCTCTTGTTCCCTACATCAACGACCGATTCGGTCGACGATGGTCTATTTTCGGTGGATCCGTGCTCATGATTATCGGCGCGCTCATTCAGGGTTTCTCGCAGCATGGTAAGCACGCATACGGGACATTGCTGAGCGCTTGGATCCATGCTAATAGGACTCGTTCAGTCGGCATGTATGTCGTAGCACGGATGATCTTAGGATTCGGCATCCCAACTTGCATCGTATCTGGATCGTCTCTGATCGGCGAGTTGGCTTATCCTAAGGAGCGCCCAGTGTTGACGTCGCTGTTCAACGTCTCGTACTTTGTCGGACAAATCGTCGCTGCTGCCATTTGTTTCGGCACAAACAACATTCCTAACGACTGGGCTTGGAGAATCCCCTCACTACTTCAGCTTGTCCCGTCTCTTTTGCAGATTTCTTTCGTGTTGTGAGCGCCCCGAAAGCAGTGCCCTTCGTCAGGTCGTCATCATAGTGCTGACGTGTCCAAGCTTTTTGCCCGAGAGCCCCCGGTGGCTTATCTCAAAGGATCGCGCGTCTGAAGCGCAAGACATACTAACCAAATACCACGGCGAGGGTGAAAATGGCGAGGAGTTCGTGATTGCAGAAATGGCCCAGATGCGGACAGTTATTCATCTTGAACTGGAAGCTTCTAAGAGATCATGGATGGACCTGTTCGCCACTGCCGGCATGCGTCGACGCCTTCTTGTCACCACCATGCTCGGTCTATTTACGCAGTGGTCAGGAAACACACTGATCTCGTAAGTTCAGCTACCGTGAACCTCTCAAACGAGCAATTGCCGGTTCTGACCTGCAACCCTCCCGACAGCTATTACCTCGGCGACTTGCTTAAGCTGATCGGATTTATTGATTCGACCTATGTTCAAAAGATTAACGTGTCCATTGCATGCTGGAGTTTGTTCTGCGGAGTCACTGTTTCCTTGCTGGTTCTGAAGATTCGCCGCCGCGTCATGTACCTTGCCTGCACGATCAGCTTGCTGCTTTGTTACATCTCCTGGACTATTTCGATGGAGAGAGCCCAGACGGCAGCCAATGCTGGTACGCCAAACAACGCAGCGAATATCGCCACCTTGTTCTTCATTTACGCATATTCCCCTTGCTACAACATGGGCTATAACGCTCTTACTTACAGTAAGCCACATGCCCCCCTTCCTTGCTTTCTTGTGATTAGCGTCGCCCAGCGTTTCTAATACGCCGAGTCACAGCTTACATGGTGGAGGTTTGGCCTTACTCGGAGCGCTCCCGGGGCATATCTGTTTTCCAACTCTTTGGCCGTCTTGCAGGCTTCTTCACAACCTTTGTGAATCCCATTGGCCTTCAAAATGTTGGTTGGAAATACCTCATCTCCTATTGCTGCTGGCTTGCGTTTGAGGTCGTCTTCGTGTTTTTCTTTTTCCCCGAGACATTCGGACGAACTCTCGAAGAGCTTGCATTCAGTAAGTCCTTAGCGTAGATCCCCTCTCAGTTGCCGTCGCTAACAGATACTAGTTTTCGAGGACAAGCACTTGGCTGACCAAGCCGTCGCGGCCGTGGAAAAGGTCGTCCACCGCGGTGACGACGGAGGCAGGGAGCAAGGCACGGGTAGTATTGAACACAAAGAGGGTGTGCTAAAGGTTAACGAGAACATTGTTTGAGTGTTGCTCGTTGTCCGAATAATGAGCCTTCACCTTACCTGCAGCTAAATGTGTTGCACACTGACTTGTCGCATGTCACTTCGGATAGCCAAATCGATTGTGAGTTGGTTATTATTTCGCGACGTTCTGATTCAATGATTAGTTGTACTGTTTTCTGCGGTGAATGTAGACGGCTCACATCGGCGCCCCTGGCCTTCGTCCTTACAGCTATTCTGACCTTCTTCGTAATTGGAAATCTCCTTAAGGGGCCGCCACTAATTTCGGGGAGGATCCTGTATTCAATATCTACAGCTTTATACAGGTTCTGGATGGCTTGGGAGTGGGCGCGACTCGCACAAGATACCCTGCACAACAGTACAGCTATTCTCTTACATCTCATAAGTTGCATTTTGGCATTTAGAGTCAGTACGTTTTCGCTCCTGCTAGCATCAAGAATTGATTGGCTGTCTACCATCTCAGGTACTTTTACCCACATCAGATAAGACAGATAAGCAGGGAACACTAAATACTTCAGGTTACCTGCGCGTGGGTTTGGACACCCAGACGGAGTCTGTCGCCATTCAGGATTTATTTACCCCCGCTTTTTGGAAAAGGCATAGAAACGCGAGAATGTGTTACATCTGCATGCGTGTCGGGTTTCCGGCCTTGCAGGACGAAGGTGACGAGGAAGTAAGAGACCAAGAAGAGGAGGACGTGGTGGTTCCAGGCCAACCGCCACGGCAACTAGTAAGGAAAGCGGCCAGGAAAATGCCAAAGCAGCAGACCATTGTCGAGCCGGCGCCTAGCCACGACGTTGCACCCACTTTCGCGGCCTACCGGGTAGTAGAAGAACTCCTAGCGGACGGGAAGCAGCCTGATTTTACAGAGCTTCGCCCCAAGTTCTGCATCGCACCTACGACACAACGGCCGGAGCTACTGCGGAGCGCTCGGAGTTGCTCGCGCGTCGCATCTTCGACCTCACGTATGATGTGCGTACCGGTTGTCATGTGGAAGAGGATCGCATCGAGGTAGTCACGCTTCAGTTACCCCAGGGCACCGCGGATGAGGATCGTGCCGACGCTTGTATCGCGCATAACGCGCGCGAGATGCGCGCGCGCCACTCAATGGAGGACGTGGCCCTGGCGGCTTCCTAATTCATTCAAGGGCGGATCGAAGATTCGCTCTTTTCGCGCGGCATGGTCATCATTAATAGGTTGGAGGAAGGCTGGGAGCAGGGACTCAGCCCGAGGGAGGCCGATGATGATTGGGTATTTGATAACGAAGAAAGGGCGAGACCGAGTCCATATGGCACGTTTCTGGACTTGCGGTGGGAACCGCGAGTAGCGCTGTTTGAAGAAATCTACCACGAGCCCTACGACGGGGGATCAACCATGGGCCACACGACGGAGCTTGAATTGCTAGGACGAGCGTTGGAAGACATGGATGGGCTACGAGACGGAATTAAAGAATTCTACCTGCACTTTGTAGACGATGGGTTGCTAGACAATGAGTTAGCTGCTGCTAGACTGGCAGAGCGAGGGGGTGAGCAGTAGCGTCTTGGAGGATGAGAGAAGGAGAAGCCCATGGCGAATGAGGAGGATAGGTTACTAAAAGCCGACTCCGGTACATATAAGGTACCTACCTAGGTAGGTAGGCAAGGTACGTACCTAGGTAGTGCGCTTTTTAGTATATCCGAGCTCTCTTAATTCTCCAAGACTGCATATCTGAAGCACGTTGAAGTTTTGGAATGATACAGCTAACGAGATAGAGAGTTAAAAATGTGCGAGGATAACGTTATCATAGTAACCCGATGTTATATGGGCCGCAACTTAGGAACGGAGGAAAGGAAAATATACATCTGTTGGAGGCAGGCACACGGACCAGGTGTATATCGTCATATATGAGGGATTTCTTGTGCGAGGATTATCTTGGGCTTCTTCTTCTTCTTTACCTACGTAGGTAGGCACACAGTCATCAGCCTCCTGGCTGGGTCCTCTTGGCCAGCCAGTATATACTATCATTCTTCTGTTGTGTGTTTTACATCTTATTACCTTACATACATGCTAAAGGCCGGTGGCAAAAGATTACCCACAGGTACGTAAGGTATACCAAGTGACGCCATGAACAAAAATGTCCTGTATCATGTATGTAGTAAAGCTCGTTAAAAACTTTGAGATACCTGAGGTACATGTACCGAAGTAATGGAGTTGCTCGTGCCGACAATTCCCCACGACCACCAGGCGTGACTACCACTAAGTCTAAATCCTATCGGGCGCACCAATGTTTATATTTCGGTCATCCCCATCGAGAGTCATGCCTGGGTTCGCGAAAGCGCCGAACTGCGACCAGCCAGGTCCCGATGTCGGGACACGGGGAAAACGCGCCCTTGCCGTCGATGCCCACCCGTTTGGGCCGAACGCACTGTTTCCTGACCCGAATCTCTACATCCTTCAGCAGCAGAGCACACGTGATCCCCCGCCGCTTTTATGGAGACTTACACCGGCGCTAAACACCACTGCACACCCCTCGCACACCCATCGCACACCGGCCCCACTGTGTTACGGCAGAAGACTCACAAAAAGCTTCAACTCCAGCCGAGGGAGTCTGACATGACCACCAAGAGGTTTCCGGGGGTTCGAAAACGAACCCCCGGAAAAAGGCCAGCTAGAACGGAATCGCTGCGCCGCCGCCTTCGTTCACCATGTCCTGCAATCTTCGCTCTTTACAGTCCGCGTATTTATATAGACATAGAGCCCGCCTCTCTTCCCTTAGTCCCGCGCTCTCTGTCTTATTTAAGCAATTACATCTGCATCGCAACTCCTTTACCCTTTTGTAAGTATTTCACTCGCTTACTAGCCTCTTACTTATTCTAAACGTTACCTTACTTTACTCTCAATCTAATACGCTTAACCTCGCGACCAGGACGACGACTAATAATCGGACAATAAAGCAGCGCAGACGGACCGCGCGTGACCCTAATAAGATAATCGCAGTTACGATCGATAAAGGTCTCTTATTAGATCGATTAGATATTAATCCTTATCCAGTCCGTAGAAACTTAAAACAATTAAGCAAAGAGCGGTACAGGCGAGAGCTTCTACTATAGGAGGCGTACGTTACCCGATACGAATTGTAGCCATTATCGGCGGGTGGCTAACTTGTTTTAACTACGAGAGAAGATAGCTTAGCTCAGATCCACGCGACCTATAAACGATAAAGCACTTTACGGAGTTAGTCGGACGTAACATAAAAGGTAGACTGGATAAGGAAAACATAAAGGCGATAATAAGCAGCGTACGAGGTGCGATACGGCGATTTTATAACGTATAGGAACGAAAGCATAATACTTAAATTCCTCTCGACGCTAAAAGGTTATTAGCTCCGGTAAGTTTATTTAAAAGATGCAGCAGTGGTATAGTGCCGTTACTAACGGAAGAAAAGTACATTAAAGGCGAACTAGCCGATAAGATTAGGTTAGTGAAGAGCGGTAAGAATGGGTTTAAGCGGCCGATAAAGCCTTTCTTAACCATCGAGAACTACGTTTATATATAAGAGCGCTATTAGTGTAATGACTTTTATAATTACACATATAAAGGAGCTCGCGTTAATAACATTAATCTTTTAAACACGCACTACTTCACCTCGGCTAAACTATTAAAGGTGTGTTAAGCGAAGTATAAAGTTTATATTAACGTCGGAAAATAATAATAAGTTTTATAACTAATCTCACTTTAAGACCTCGAATGCTTACTTTTATAAAAGGACGGGAAGCTAAAATATAAGCTGAAGTTTAAGCGGGAAGTTTATAAAGCATTAATTAATAACTAATAAGCTATAGCACTTACTTATATTAAAAGGAGGCTAACTATTTTAAACCGGAGCATCCATTTACCGAGTAGATAAAGGGACTAAATAGCCTTTTACCACCTTTATTTACTTAACCGATATTATATTAATTAATAAACATTATCTTATTATAAGCGTTAGCGGGTTATTAAACCATCGAGCATGTTTTAAATGCTAAGCCGCCGGAGAGCGGGAACTTTAGAATTATAAACTAAGCACACGATAAAAAGGACGAACTAATATTCCCGGAATGGACGTTAAGCGGGCCGAAAAATAAAGCGAAAACCTTAAGTTTATAAAGTCGTTAATCGTCCGGTTAAGCTACACGCACTAACTTTATTACGTTTTACCTTTATACTGTACGACGAGTTACCTTAATTAACGCATATAATAAAGTTAACACGCCCTTTAAGCATAACGGAACATTATTAATTATAGTAATCTTAAATTATTATTCATTAAGCTAAGTGTTAAAATTTGCCTTATAAAGCAATATGCCTATACTTATTAACTATTACTTAAGCAATGTGTCGAGGATTAACGGTGTAAGAAGCTATTTAAGAATGTAGCTTCGGACCGACCTTAATTAAGATTTCCTTTCCGTAACGATGAGAAGAAACCCCGGCCTTTATTAAAACCTCTTAAGCAAGGTAAGAGAAGAGCTAGCGAATAGCTTAAAAATTATCTCGCTTCGGGAATAAATTAAGGGTCTTATTAAAGAGATCGAAGCTACGACCTTTAAGGAGACTCGCTTACAGCTTAAGGCCGAGCGAAAATCGTTATACGAGTAAATTCGAAAACTTAAGGAGGCGGCGCTAAAAGAGTATTAAAAGAGCTAGAAGTTAATTTACGAAACTCTTAAGGATCACGAACAGGGCGACTGGAGCTAAAGCTATTTCGATCGTATCCGTTATATGTTACACCCCGCCCGTCGTTATCTCGTTAAGTCTCTAACTCTTAAAGCCTAGCTACGAAGTTAAGAATGGATCTCCGCTCTCGAAGATCTTATAGCCCTCCGTAAGAGCGATTGCCGTGTCGCGTATTAAGATGTATTACAACCGTATAACGGTAAATGCTTAGTCCCTTCCTGCGGCCGGAATATGGAAAGGTAAGAAGCAACTCCTTATAATTCATATTTACGTTACTAACACTTTACGTTAACGTCTTTAAAAATAAATGGAAACATATGTTCGACTATTATAAAGGCTTTTATAAGAAGCAGTTTAATTTCGCCGAGTTTTATTTTCTTTACAGTAAATAGGTAACGGATAAGATAAAATAAATTACTTACTGCCGAGATTATATCGATAAGCTTAATTTACCCTTCCGTTACAATTAAGTCACTTTTAAGAGCGCTATTACTTACGCCGGGCTATGCCCTATTTACCTGGGTAAGGAAAACCTTCCTTTAAAGCAGCGGATATAATAGTTCCCGAATTAGGACAGTTAAAAGCGATATATCTTTACGTATATCTTAAAATATATCGAGACTTATAATTTAACCAGTTTATAGTGTCCGTATTTACGATGCCCCGCTATATGTTATTTAAAGACTGATCTATAGCATTACCTTAAAGACGTTCATAGCACTCTTAAGACTAAAGCCGCGGGAAAACGTAAATCTTCTTACTAAGAAACTTAAAACGTAACGGACAGACCTTTACGTAAGATTAACCGAATTATTCTTAAGCTGCTAAAAAGTTATAAGCCGACGTCTCTTATATATACGGGAAATACAGTATACCCCGGCTTTATTAACCCCTTTATATTAAAGCTTATTCCAGACCTAATAAACTTTACCGAGACGGCAGAATCGTTAAGCAACAACGTATTATACTCCGGCGACAGCCTTTAAGATTAAAACGACGACCGCTTTATTAACGAAACTTTATTATTATCTCCGTTAAAGAGCCTCGTAAACATTAACTTAATGCTTAAGGACGATTACTTACCGGCCACATTAGCTTTATCCTTAACTGCTAGCTTTTTATTTACTAAGCACCTTATTAACGACGATTATACGATTAACTTATTCTGTTCTTCTTTATTCCTTACCGATAATCTTAAAGCGTGAGAATCGGTTAAGGACGGTTTATTATAGGTCCTAAACACGGTAGTAACTTCGATCGGTAACGGTCTATTATAAATAGCACTTAAGGAAAAGCCTTCCGAAAGAGGATTAAATAAGCCGCCTTACTTTAAGGGAGCTCATCTCACCATCTTAGGGAAAGGCACTCTCGCAGTGGACGGCCCGTAAGAGTTATTTCCAGAAGAATGTGCTAATTTAAGCCTGTTAAGTCTTCTTAATCATTTAAACTTCAGCATGGATATAATTAATCCGGCTCTTTAAATTAATACGCCCGCTCCAGAACTAGTATAAGACGCAAATGCGAAGCCTCTCTAGCATTACGACAAAATGCCACACACTATGGTCCTATCCGCAGCTGCCGAGTGGGAAGATATGATGGCCGAGCTACTGCCTGGCAGTCCGGAGACGACAGACTAATAAAGCCTAGTCCAGGATAAGGACTATCCGGTTAACTGTTTACTTAATAAATGGAGAGGCTGGTTCTTTATAAAGTGGTGTGATAGAAGCTGCACTTAAGAGCTTAAAGACCATATCTTAAATAAGGCGCTTATCGACGACTTTAAGAAGAGGCATATAAGGCTCGGCCCGGGAGTAGAGGTCGTCCGTACCCGTTAGAAAAGTGGGAAGGCGGAATACCGGGTGCATTTCATAAGTCGTTTTAAAGAGGAGGACGTATAGGTAACGGAGAGATACGTGAGCCGTAAGCTGGTCGAGAAACATAAGCCGAGCAAGAAGCTAAAACGAGGAACGAGAAGGTAGTAAGGTTTAAGGAGTTTAAAGGACACTTTAACTGCTACATTACGTTAATAATAGTTCCTGCTATTAGCGCTTTTATATATTTAAGAGTTTAAATTATCGAATAAATTTAACATTAACTATATATCGGTCTTTATTAAAGAGCAGCTTAATAAGTCCAGTCGCTCTTCCGCAGCTTTTAGAATATAGTTATTAAGTATATCGTAATCGAATTTACGGCTCTTAAAAGCGTATTTAACGAAGTGAGCTTTTACAGCTTCCTCTTGTTCCCTTCTCTTATATTATCGAAAGCTCTACCGGACTTAAATGCTTAACCTTAAGTTAACGCGCGGTGATGAAAGTGGCCTGGAGCCACAACGTAAAGCTTCTCACTCAGACCATTAATAGCACGTGCCGACCCCAGTCACCTTCATTAAGCCTAATGCTTACATCTCTGACAATGGCAAAAATACACATCTTAGTAAGTCTAGATCATAACCGCTGGGTCTACACGGCCTTAGTCAGATTGAGGATTCCACCCTGGTTAGTTAGAGCGATGATTTTAGTAATTTGGAACTGTCTGACGTGGTCAGATTACTAATCTATCATTTATCACGATGGCCCCGGGGCCCGGATCTCGACATTAGCTAAAGGTGTCAGTTCGAGGAAAGTGCAAGCTTCATCAACGTCCAATACCTTGCGATGAGATTGCGGACGACGCGACCGTGGGGTAGCTATCCTGAGGCTTCTGGGGCTCTGCCTAGCCCTGTACGCGCTGATGGCGGGGACGTTTCCGCGGCGGCTCGAAAAATGAATCGTCAGACATGGCACTCACGTGTGATCTCATCGATGGGGGATTGGTGTACGCAAAAGTAGGAATGATTGTGCGGTGAAGTCGACGCCTGATTTTCTGAGCGGTTGTCGTGGGGCTGAAGAGGAAAAGGAATCAGCGTGGCTTAGCCCCAGGGTAGGTAATCCATTCACGAGATCCACGCGTTGACGTCCACCCAGTCAACTCGTCCATTTAGGTCCACGTCAATCTGTGAAGCTATTCCCAGTCAATCCATCCACAGAAGGCCGTAATTGATGGAAGTAGTGGACGAATGCAGCCAAAGTCTGGCTTTTCCCTGACAACTGGCCTGTCCAGCTGTATCCCCGCCGGATACAGCCGCAACCGTGATTACTAGTAGGGGTGATCAGCTAGCGACAGCCAGTGACTGGCCTGAACTGGCCCAATAAGATGCCTGTGATTAAAGTCGCTGGCCAGTAAAACGCGACTTACACGTACACATGAAAAAGAAGCCAAAAAAATTCGCAAAAAATCAGATCTGAAGCTCTTGACCTCGCTGATGCGTTGGCTGATTTGAGTGATTTAACCTGCCCTCTTAGGTATATATATCTGGCCAGCCCGCCTCCCAGACAGTCCTTCTCTTCATCCTTCAAGCAGCAGTCTTCCCTCGAGTCTTGTTTCGAGTCTTCCAAGTCGACAAAATGATAGTCAACTTGGCCAGCAATCCCGTCATCTTGTCAGACGACGACAGCGATAACAATGCTTGGATTCCTACTGATGACGAGCACTCCCGCATCTTCAAACTCTGGCCGGAATGGACCTCCGCTGGGATCCGTCACAGCGGCGCAGCCCACCGTCAGAGAAGAAAGGGAAGCGGGCATATCCATCTGTTATGGATACGATGGGGCTCATCAGATCAAGCCCAAGGGACCAAGCCGTGGCTAACAAACTGATCAAGAGCTTCGACCGGGATCACTTTCATACCTTATGCGTCAACTGGGTAGTTGACGCTCAGCTTTCATTCCGAGCGATCGAAAACCCTCGGCTTCGACTCATCTTTGAATACCTCAATCCCAGCGTCGAGGTCCAAGATGCGCACCTCTCGCGTAGGACCATACGCGGATACAAGCTATCGTGACCTCGATCTTCCTGGCCGAAGTCCTAGCCCAGGCCCAGGCCTAGATGACGAGCAAGGTCCTGTCAGGAAGAAGCCTCGGCTTTCAACGTTTGCCGAGTATCAGGAATCACACCGCATTAAGCAGTCTGCCGGATTCTCACAGGACCACGGCGGCCATGACGATGAGTATGCTCGTTGGCAAAGTTATGTGCGCCCTGGCGACCCGGATGTCAGAGATCCCATTGCATACTGGATATCTAACCAAGACGAGTTCCCGAAGCTATCTAGGATGGCCTTGGACGTCATGACAGTCCCAGCCATGAGCGCCGAATGCGAGAGGCTGTTTTCCGCGGTAGGGTTGATGGTAACACCCCTTCGTACCCGCCTAGATGCCAGCACCATAGGGACCATACAATCGTTACGGTCGTGGCTGCAAGCAGGGCTCATCGGCAATCTGGATCCAGTTCTGTTGGAAGTCACGTGCAAGGATAAACCCCTGTTGATTTCCTAATTAGGAAATATATTGGCTCTCCAAAAGCCTCAAAACTGACCTCAAATTCGGTCCACGACGTCCACGTCAATCCACTGAATGGCTGAATTGACACACCCACTGGGTTTTTTGGTGGCTCGGCCATCCATCCATTCACTGGACCTTTGGGTGGATTGAGTGAATTGATTACCTACCCTGCTTAGCCCTGGCGCCAATAGATATTCACGAGACTGTGGCGCCGCCATTGCAGGCGGGAGCCAATGCAGAACAAGGTCTAGTTTTGCTCTGGAAACTTAAGACATTAAGACACCGTCACCGCTAACCCATACGTCAGGGACGGTCCGAGACCGCTTCCCACCTCTTTAGTTTGCTTCATCTTAGAGTCGGAATTGTAGCGCGCTCGGAAAGAAACAACAGACGATCTTGTTTCCCTGCGGGGTGAATGACGAAGCTAGTGAGCGGGTCATGCAAGGGCCTTGCGGATCTGGTCGAGCCTCTCTTGCCATGTGGCATCCTCGCTGTTAAAGCGCCATTCTGTGGCAAAATCTGTACTGTCCAGCCCAACGTTCGTTGTTACAGTACGAACTGTGAAACCTACGTAAAATGGGTACGTATCGCCTTAGATCGACTGCGCAATGCTGAGCCCCGTATGACTTTTGGACAGACGAACCATACGATTTGCTGGTCGAGAATGCGATCGAAAGCCAGAGCGAGCAACAGTCTTGGAGCCGATTGACGCTGGGAAGCCAAGTGCGGCGACAATGTCGCAGGAACATTGCGGCTCTGCCTGTGCACAAAACGGCGGCAAAACATTGAAGTGGGAAAGGTCTACGGAAGTGGTTAGATGTGCTAATAAGTGGGTCAGAGGAGTGCGAAAAGGGCTTCGGATCAAGAAATGATACCCCTGCGCACACTTTTTTTTTTAGTAAGCCGCAAAGATACCAGTGTCGGGGCACCCTTGAAAAACGGTGATCACGTCAGGAATTATATTTCAGTCTATTTTAAGAAGCCTGTCATGCCTTACCTAAAGTGCGAAGCTTGCATAATACATCGAAGTGGAAAGGTCTACGGAAGTGGTTAGATGTGCTAATAAGTGGGTCAGAGGAGTGCAAAAAGGGCTCCGGATCAAGAAATGATACCCCTGCGCACACCTTGTTTTTTAGTAAGCCGCAAAGATACCAGTGTCGGGGCACCCTTGAAAAACGGTGATCTACGTCAGGAATTACACTAAAAGGCGAAATAGGTGTCGCTGTTTTTTTTAGTTAACTTTTTGAAGGACCGCAGAGTAAGCGTGTGGCTTGTGGATCCACCTGTAGCGGGGAAGTACACAAGGGGCCAATCCCTAACAAAGCAGAACTAGCTGTGAGAGGCCACGTGGCCACTCACTTGGAGTTTCTACGTCTTTCCACGGGCTTCCATTTTGGGTCCCTTCTCCTTGTGGCCAAAACCCACTAAACATCTTTGATCAGATTGAGCCTCTACAGTGAGAGACAAAAGGATGCATTCTGGTGGGGGACCGCCGGTTATTTAATCCTGGCTTCGCTAACGCAGCGCCATTTTGCTACTAATATGCGGGCCCTGGTAGGGCTGCATGATTCAGTTGCTACTGGCCTAGAAGCTCCCTAGTTGCCTAAAGGGGAAGAACATCGAAGGCATGGCTGAACCAAAATCTAGCATAGTTGCTAACGAAGTTGGTTTCCCTATATAAATATATCTATGGAATCATCCACTTCCCTTTTAGAATAGCTTATAAGCTGAGAAATTAAGGCTTATTATTTGCGATCTATATTATAAATCGCAAGTAGCAGTTGCTAGAATATTCTCCACCATATTATCCGTCCCCTAGGACCTGATTAAGGGCAAAGAGAGAAAAAAAAAGGAAAGATGTAGTTATATGTTTTATTGCCGAACTAGAGACGCTCCTCGTCTAATCACAGCAGCCGCTTGTTAGTTAAATATAAAATCCATATTTCGCATAACAAGTTGGGATTTCCAATGAGACGGCCCTAAGCCGGTCTGGAATCCAGACAGCGCCCGCTAATACATCGACTCGGCCTCTGCCAGCCGGCCTTAATCCGTATAGAGGTCGCCAAACTTATGCATTACGCTTATCGCAGGTATATCGTCAAAGCTCTATCCCACTCCATATATCTCCTCTATCCACCATGAGCATCTCTCAGCATGCGGCAGGAGCCGCCGCTGGAGCACCCAGTAGTCCTTGCTTGTACTACCGGTCACCGATAACCCGACTACCATCACCGCCAGCCGTAGAACCTCTCTCTTCGCACCGCCATCCTGTATGTGCGACGCCCACCTATGCACCACCGGATGCATCATGTGGCTCCCCCGCACCGACTCCCGAGCCTTGATCATCGAGTACCGTAGCAGGTCCTCCGATCTGCCGTCTAGCCAGAAGATGGCGCTGAAGGTGGCCTTATGGCGTCGAGTAAAATCGACGGCCAGCTGTATCTTCCCGATCCCACCGAGTCCGTGCAATACAAATGTTGTTGATTTTATAAGCGGCGTCGCGGGAGAAGGCATTCGAGCTTGGCGGTGGCGGACGGTCGGGGTACGAAGTGATTCGATACGGGCACGCCTCGCAGGTTGAATGGTGTTTGATACGAGCTGTAAGCTGATGTATCGTTGCAGTTTGTAGCTTTGGCGATCTCTTCTTTTAGCCGATTAACTGCGTGGGCCTTCCCTTCGCTATATATAAGTGGCATGAAGATACCGAATATGCCAAGGAGATAGTACGCCTAGTCTTCCTCGCGTGTGGTCTGCTGTGTCTGTGCCCATTTGAAACGCTCCTTAATGTCAAACTGAGAAAGGGGTGTTCTCTAAATCGCCGGGAGAGCGATTCTCGTTGTCACGGCACCGTTATTAGGATCCGGTTAGAATAGTTATTGTTGCACGAAGAGTGCAAAGGGGAACTAGCGAAGTCTGCTCGGCTGTGTACACAGGGTCCCTGTCACCTAGGCAACGCCAATGATCCGCCAGTGGATCGGTGCGGTGACATTTCCTACGCCTATTATACACAATGTCTCCTTCATGTAATTACATAAAAGATTAAACTAAGAGGATGAGGGCATATGCTGTCTCAGCATCTACCGTAAAGCGGATGTCCTTCGAGTCTGAAAAATCCCCGTCATTGAACCTTTTCACAAGTTTGTTGTGTTCTGGTATCGAAAAAACCTCGTGGGCCAAAATTGATGTCCCAATAACCTGCGCGTACCCGTCCATAAGCCGTACCAGAATAGCTCTTGCTATGTTTGGGACCCAGCAAACCAAATCTCCCCTTTGAGCTTCCCCGGGAGCAATACCTAACCGGCAGAGTTGCGAGTCACTCGTCTTTCCCTTGTGATCATGCATTTGGAATGTTCGATATGGCTTAGCCGTGGTTTTCGGTCCGTAATAGGGGTCATAAGTCTTGAAAGGGAAGCCTGTTGCAAAACGCGACCGAATGCGGCTAGAAATGCCAGAAACCATGGACAAATCGAGTTCTTTGGTATTGAAAATAGCGTCAATCAGTTGGTCGTTCTCCCAATTCGCGGCTCCATTGTTTATCGGATAATTCTCCTGAATCTCCTTCATCCATCGGTCTGTCTCCTCCAAGTTGTCCACCAAGATATTCGGAGGTGGCCCGAGGTGAACAATTTGGCCGAGAACATATGGTTGTATGCTTATTGTACCCATTTCCATAGTTATGTCCCCGAAAAATGTTATGTCTCCGGACCGACGGATTGGGCTCTCATGGTACTCCTTAGGGATGATTGTAGTGATGCCGACGTTGCTCTCAATCAGTATTTCCTTCGCAAGTCTGCCAAAGGTGACGGTGTCTTTGGTGGACATCCGGTAATTCCAGGTTACCCATGTCATCGTATCTTTCCATACCTCGAATATCGACTTGTTGTAGTCGACAGGAAACCCGCGACAGTCAGTAGCAAGCCCGACTAAGCCATAGACCTTGTCGTGAGGGATTTTGCACTTGGCATCCTTGTGGGTCTCCAAGAGTCTCCGAAGAGTATGGCCATCCTTGTACTTCGCTGCGAGCTGAGACTTCAGTCTCATTGGCCCATGTGTGCTTGTCGAATCTTTCTCAACCTGAATAATGAAGTCTGACCAAGTTCGTATAGAAGGAGAGAAGCATATCTCGATCTTTCTGGCCTTCCCGAGTTCTTGGATAATCCACACTCTTTGCCAATATCCATCATCGAGCATAGGTTCCCACAATTCTCGATTCGCCTCCAGATACCTCTTGCCGAGCCATATAACAACTGTTTGTGCTCGCCCGTAGATATGTGGCATGATTCGTACCTGGCTGTTTCTTTCGGAAACATCATCCTGGTTAATACAAATGGCGTCAATCCAATATAAGATACCAGGCTTTTGTCGGCGGAAGAAATGTAACGCATCGTAAAGATGTTGTTTAATGAGAAAGCCTTTTCCATTGAGAAGAATACGCCTCGTAGCGGGCTCATCCCCCCACATATATGACAATGCTTCGTATTGAGGTCTCTGATCGAACCTCATGTGGGATATACTGCACGTAATAATAGGATCATCGGCATCGCTGTTGGTTGGCTCAATTACTATGAGTCTGATGGTGTCTGAAGGACCCTTCAACGGCTCGTAACAGAAATCGACGCCGCGGCCGTACTCTTGTTGCTCTAATGCCATTGGTAGAGGAATTGTTCGTATTGCGAAGGTATTTGAAGATGATTACAGCTTCGACCACTTCAATGATGATAGTGGCAAAATGCTCAGGCGTCACATGTATTTCCATGAACAACCTCTGAAGTGATCGCTTCAGCCGCCTGATGCCTGGGAGCGGGGAAAGATTGATCACGTGCGTAGATAGGCTATTCCACGGAACCGGGAACTTGGCACTTTATCAGAATGCACGGGCCAATAGGATCGTAGCGGGGACCTCCCAGAAAACAAGCGCGCGGGGCGCCGGGCTACAGCTAGGGAGCGAGAGGGGAAAGGTTTTAGATAACCTTAGAGCAACTGTCCTCATATAACGAGGTCCTTGGTCATAGGACTTTCTGGGCGCAAGGCGAAGTTGTTTTTTTTTCTTCGGAAATATTTCGGTTCTTAGGTGTGGAACCACAGCACAGGTCTTAGGCATCTCTGGGAAGGCGGTCGGGATTGCTAGCCGACTGATAGGGTACTTGCCAGCATCAGCCACGCACAGAATTGCCGCCACATTTAGCCCCTCCAGAGAACTTTCTAGCACTACGCAGTAAAACCGTGGACACCGGGACCTGGCCCCTACTGTATGTACTGTACTGTATGTACATACATACATGATTCAGATTGCCATTGGCCTAGAAGCTCCCTAACTGCCTAAAGGGGAAGAACATCCCAGGCAATGCAGATGAACCAAAATCTGGGAGAGAACGAATGCCCACGATGGGGATTTAAGGTTTTTTTTTTTCCCTTCCCGTTTTTCGACACCTGTCCCAAGGGTCATTAGACTGTGCGCTTGCGAACGTACTCATCGCTGCTATGTTATAAAGGGTACTTTCAGAGTACAACCGAGCAAGGGGTGCAAAGCCATAAGTGTCTAAAAATGGACCTGGCTAAAAAAAATTAACTAACAGAATTCGCGACACCCATTTCGCCTTTTACTGTATATTTCAGAGTATACCGATGGTGGTACTATTGAATGGAAAGGCACTCAGAAGTGGGCCTCCGAGGCGCAGTGGGAGCAGTGGCGCCCCAGGCGGCACTGGTGGGGTACTCGGGAGATTGGCACTACAGAGCTTTTGCAGAGTTTAAGGTTCTCACACACTCTCTTCAACAGACAGAACCATTACAATACATTATGAACATCATTGCCCTCAATTTGACCGTTATGTAGCTCTTACGAGCGGTAAGCCATCCTCTGTAAGCGCCTCCCAAATTGTGGTACTGTGGATACGTGGCTGTTGGACTTCCAACAGGTACCATCTCCTCAAAAGAGTTAAAAATGTCTAAAACTCAGCCTTAGGCCGAATTATAAGTCTCGCCTTAACCCACACATATTTCTTTCCCATTCATCATGCATAAAGAGATGAATGCACGTCTATATTGTAGACTCTATTCAAATCAAACAAACTAAAAATTCTACCATCGTTCCAATACCCCTTAACCCTAACCGCCTTACAAAAACGTAGCAAATCGTGAAGTCCTATGTCTTTCAAACAAGTGTTTACTTAGACTAGCAGCTTTAATTCGACTGAATCCGATTTAAAGAGACATTCGAAGATCCTTCCACCTATTAGTTGTTTCTCGATCTTGCTGCCCAGCGGTTCCGTACATATGCTGTTTCGAGCAACATACGCACTAATCTTAGTAGTAAGACGAGGAAATCGTAAGCCGTATAAATAATCGAAGAGAGCTTTTAAATCAGGTTAATCCCATCTAATATGCTAACTCGTTCCAGTCGCACTTACCAGCAGCCTATCAATTCTTAATGCTAATAGTGGCAAATACATACTAGTTCCAAATGCTAAAACGCAGCACATATAACGTGCTAGGATATACCAACCTCTAGTAGTATCTTATGTAAGCAGCGCCCACTTTAAAGCCATTTAAAGCCTGTAACAAACAGTAGATATTAAAAATAGAATCCTTCTTAAGATTAGTAACGTCCCCTTAAGGAGATTACTAATTACAAAGAAGGCTAAACTAGCTGCCAGGATGAAGGGCAGAAGCAACCGGAATAACCGTATGCTTAAGCTCTAGGAGCTAACCGTTAAGAAGCACTAACTATCATTAGCTTTATCTTTTAATAGCGATACTCCGCTTACCTCTCTCACTATGCTCGAGATAGTGATAGCACTTAACAAATATACTGCCTAGTTACTTCCCCGATAAAAGAATAACGCGGCAAATATGCTTTAAGTTTTAATAGTGATGATAAGTAGGCTGATAATAAGGATAATAAATATAAGTTTATGCTTATTATACCGACTTTAAGGGTATAAGGGTAGCGTGTCATCTTAACGGAGTGTGAATAAGTTTATAAAGCTTATTAAGTTACTGATTATAATAAGGGTAAGTATAACGATTAGCGTAGTAATTTGCTAACGAGTTAAAGACTTTATAATAGAAAGGTCGCCCGTTACTAAACAGAATAATTGTAATTTAAATAATTATAAGACACAGATCGGGGAACCTTTAAAATAAGCTCCGGTCGATCGTATCTTTCTTATAATTTTACTTTATATAACCGTAATCTATCCACCTTTATATATATCCACTTCTCTTTAAGGTTATTTCGATACGAGATATATTTACCATCCTTACTTATGTAAGTTTGCCTCGTCTATACGAGTTTAACACGTCCTTTTATTTTACGATAGCTAACACAGTTAGTAAGGACTTATATTAGTGCTGTACCCCGGTGAAAATCCATAATAACGATGCTAAGGGCTTATAAAGCGACAGTCCTTTACGTCTCGCGCTTAAAAAGGAGACTTTAGAAGATAGAAACTCGGAGACGCAGAGAACGCCTCCGGGCAATCGTAAAGAATCCTTAAAGGTAACGGTGGGGGCAGATAAGGCATTTCATACATATTCTCCGAACGGTAACTCTTAAAAATCCGTCTCGTAACGCTGGACCAAACTTTAATATCATACAGGGCAGACAGCAGCTCGCGTCATTTAACCATACTAGCGCTATAAGCGCGATGCATCTTATACATTGCGCGTACGATCCAGGGTTAAGGAGAGATTAAACTATTATCCGTAACTTAACACTAAGGGTTACATTACCATTAAGGCGGTATTATTCCGGCTTCGCTTAACTGCTGATGTTTAAGCAAGGGACCACCTTTACCACCTTAATAAGATCCTAAAAAATGCGATTTATACGGCGTGAGTCCCTTAAACGACTTCTCCGCGAGCGTTGATCCAGGCTATTAAGTTCATACGGTTCTAAGACTCGAGCAGGAACTTTATACATATCCGTCGTCTCACTACCTCCCGTATATAAATCCTAATAAGCTGAACTAGATAATGCCTTATAATAGCAGTGTAACTGTTTCGTCGGGGAGCCTGCGCTTAAATATAGCGGATAAAGGAACGGAGGTGTATAAGGGAGCTTATAAGGAAGATTAATGAGGATAAATAAGAGGAAAGAATAAGGAGTCGGTATTAACGGATATGCTCTTAAATATCACTATCTCCTATACTTTCCTAACATTAAACGCTTAAGCGTGATCCCTTATCTTTACATTAACTGCTCCGGGGCATTAATTTAGCTAAGTAAGGTTATTAAGCGTCCGGGAGGTCGCTTAAAGGCGAAGGGGGCGATAAAAGTAAAGGGAGAATAAAGAAAGGAGGTGAAGGTAATTAACCGGCCTTAAAACTATCTCGAAGCTGCCTGCCGTTAAGAACTGCTTTAGCCGCTTATAAGGTCCGCTTAGCTCGCGAAATTATGTGAATATATAAATGCTATGCCTTTCGCGTCTTACAGTCCTTCGCCTTACTTTATACACTTCTCTCCTTAAAACATATCTTTATAAACTTAACCTTTAGCTACTCTATAAATAGATACTAGCTGCGACTTTAACATCCGCTCTCGAGATACTAACTGTTCGGCAGTTAAACCTATAAACTAGTTAACGATGGACAGTGGTGTTTATAGCGAGTCTTAAGCTTCTACTCTAACCGCGTAATATGCCGACGATAGCCTTAACGCGATCGGCTTAATAACTGAGCCTAAAGGGTCTACTAACGAAAACGGGGACACCGCGAAGTTAAGGTCTTCTGCCCCGACTGCGCGATGCGCTAACGACGACTCTAACATGGCCGGCACTGAGCTTAATGGGTCTCCTAAAGGAAACGAGGACATAACGAAGTCTAAGTCTCCTAATTCCTCACGAGACGCCTCCAGCTCTAATTAACCTTCCCGGAATAATAACGAGATGAGCGCACTTAAGCCGTCGGCCACTTATTCGGAGCTCGACGCGCTATAAAATATTATAACTGCTCTTATACGTACGTAAATACCTAAAGCAAAAGCCTAAGACTTATTTAACTAACCATTTAACAGTAACTAATAAGAGGAAGAAATACTGGTTTAGCCTTATCGATAAATTCTTATTACAACGCCTCTTAAAAGGCCACTTAAATAGTGTGACTTATAATAATATTAAAAGATAGCTGCAGCAAACCTGTAAGGAACACTTAAAGAAGGAAATAAAAGACTGTAAAGTAAGTTTCGATAAATATACTTTCAATCTTAAACCTAATGGTCGTGGAAATCTAAATCGCGCTTTAAGCTAACCTTACATTAATAAGAGGAGATTAAGCAATTATCTCGAGCTTAACATGGTGCCATTAATAAGAGCATTATCGATCTAACGGAGAGCGCAGGACGATCAAGACCACGCGCCAGAGCGCACGTCTGCACCAGTTCAATCCGTCACTTCGGCAGGTCAGAAACGCAAGCACGGCGCTCCAAAGCTGGAAGAGGTGCAAAATGATCGAAGTGGCCAGCCCAACTCCGAGTTTCCCGCCAAAAGGAGATGCCGGCCCCATCATAAAATGCGGGAATCGTCCTAAAGAACCTAAAGAGGCAGGAAACTGATCCTTAAACCCGAAACGGTAACGGTAACTTAAGACGATAAGCGTCCGGTGTACCGGGTCGATAAGTATGCTAATGCCTAGAAAGGTACTTTTAAAACATTAGTGTATCGAGGGATGTCGTCTAACGATATGGACTCTATGGTTCTGGTTAGAGTTCGGCTAAAAGGTGATAAAGCACTATTCTTCCTTTCCTAAGAGAAGGGCGAGGACGGCAGTATTGTCTTTAAGGGATTTAATGTGAACGGTAACCTTATTGTAGCTAATAAGGGAGAGGTGAGGGACATGCTATGTAATCCGAATGGATATTATGTCGGATTTGTTCTCTAGTCTATATAGCAATTAGTCAATCTGTCACCAGGCGAAGTAAGGTTATCACATCAGATAATTGGTAAGTAACTAAACACTAAAATATCAGACAGGAATTACATATATCTAGGTTAGTTTTAAATATAAACGACGCGTCCCCTGCTTATAGATATCACGTCATTTAGCATGCGATTTTCAGCTTCTGTGACAGAACCTATTAAACCTGTTTAAGGCGTGTAATCTGCTAACCAATGTCCCAACCTTGTACTAGCCCATCGACATCGCGTCTAGCCGGGACGTCGTCATACATAGTGGTGCGTGTCAGGAGGCGTCTGGCCTAGATCGTGAAAGGCGAGGCAATGATTAATCATCCTTTGCATTAGCCGACGAACACATTGCCCCTACCTATGATGCATGGGATGGTGATGCATGGGATGGACGTCCGGCTCGTGGACGTCGCGATCCATTACTTCGCAAAATTATCTACATGTTCACCGCACCCTAGTACCGCCGCCACATGGCAGGTATGATCGCCGCCCACTGCACGCTTACCCACCCAGTCCTCCAGCATGAAACTGCAAGGTCACTCACGCGATTCCCGCGGAGTGTTAGGGTTTGTCGGACTACCGCTATCTACTGGTCCGGAATCTGCCCCCGCTTCTACCGTCGCCTTCGCTTCCACCTTCGCCTCCGCCTCCGCCTCCGCCGCGGCCTTAGACGCAGCCATCATCTTCCTATATACGGTCCGTTGCGAAGGCGGGGTAGTGCGATCTTGCCAAAAGACATGGTCCTTGTCCAAGCCGTCCGAGGAGGCACCCGGAGGGGGATTGTCGCCGTAAAATGCTGCACCCGCGGGGAGTCCGCCCCCATCTCCATCACCGCTGCCGTCACAAACGCGCGCCGCTGCTTGGCGATGCGCGAGCTTGCGTCGGCTACCCGGGCCGGGGCCGGGTTCAAGCTGTGGACGTTTGATAGGTATTGGCGGGTGATTCGCCTGTTCGTGAGCTTTTTTTTAAAACTTGGTGAACTTGTCTTCGTTGAGTCCAAGCATATCCTCTAACGATTCGACAACTCGACCTGGATCATCGATGTCGATTTCATCCTCGCTGCTTTCGTCTTCCGACTCTGCTGCTCCGTTAAGTGGGATTTCATAGAAGCGAGCAAGGTAGATAAGCATATGGCGGGTGCTCGGGGTAGACGGATTTCTTAAAGAACAAAATTCTTTCCAATGTTTAGGGAAACATTCGGGTGTGACAATGCCCTGATCCAGACGGTAAATAGGGAGCGGTGAGATTCGCATTGTTGGATTCTTTAAACCGGAATTTCGGACGTAGGCACCGAGTCGCAAGGTCTCGACTCGAAGTTCCGCAAATTGTGTGTCGACCTTGGCAAATTGTGTGTCGACCTTGGCAAATTGTGCCCTGACATCCTCCTTGAACTCCCTGACATCCTCCTTGAACTCCTTAAGTTCTTGCTTGACTCGATCAATAGAGTCCCGGACGGAATGAAACTCGAAGTTCAGCTGCTTGTCCTGGTGATTGCGCAGGTCGACATACTCGTCACGGAGCATATAGGAGGACGGGCTGACGGCCTGCATTGTGGGTGTGATGGGGTCGGTTAAGATTGCGATACGATGGAGAGATTGGGATGGAGAGATGGGAATCGAGCGGATTAAATACGATAAGTGGGGCATGTGGTCAAAGCGCCGAGAAAGCACACAGCCATGTTTCGCGCGGGGCCAAGGACCTACTTTTGCACCTGTGAGCGTCCGCGCGCCAATTGTGAGGGACGACGCGAATCCCTTTCTATCGCGTCCCTCGCGTTCACGATCGCACTGACAATAGAACAGTAAGGGTACGCTTCGCATGCACTAACAATGCGACCGGAGCTTCTGTTATTCAGTAGTTTCGCTCGTGCGGGGGAGGTGGAAAGCCATCAAAAAGAGGCAACGTCTCGATGCACTTATTTCCAGACCAGAACAAAAAGGAAGAGAGTTTTTATAGCCACGCGTAAATAACCCCGCTAGTCATTTCTGAGTGTTCTGCAATTTGAAGACGCTAAGGTCTTTTGCCCGCTACTCTGCAATTCGCCATTCGTGCCCACAGTGATAGTCGTCAGCCACGCCACCAGCGGACCCGGATTTTAGGGCCGGCGGTTGATGGCTTCGTGCCAGTTGGCGGGACTCATAGAGGCTCCGAATTTCTCAACCTACCAAGCTTCCAGCCACCGAACCATACTGCAAAATAACTTTGAGGGACCAAAGGAAAACTGCTGATGCAGCAGTCATGCAATGGAAGATATTTGGTATGGGTAAGTCTGGTCGATTATGTGGAAGTGGGGCACATTGACCAATGCCTTGCATCGGTCGTGCGCCCAAGGCTGGCTGCATACCTTGTGCAGCCATGCCAGCCCACACACAAAAAGACAGATCCCTTTCTTATCTAATCTCCTTATCTAATCTACATGTCCCTGTTCCGCACCAGCTACTCCTCTTTTTTGTGATGCCTGTATCTTCTGCTTGTCGTTTTCTCTTCCTGCCTGTGAGCTCCGAAACTCGTTTAGGAGTGAGGACGTGGACGGAGCGGTCGAAGTCGATGAGCATGACCCGGTGGCGCTCCGCGTTCCAGAGCATGTTGGCCGGCCGCGCGTCGCCGTGCACCACGCCCGCCTTCCGCACGTCGCGCAGCGTGCGCTCCGTCTCGCCCGCCAGATCCGGCACGTCCGCCCCGTCTACCTTGTCCACGCCCTGGCCGCCCCACGACATCAGCAGCATGTGCACGATGTCGACGTCGAGGTCGAGATAGTAGCCCGTCATCAGGTCGATGTTACCCAGGTACACGGGCACAGCATCGCCCTGCAGCCCGTCGAGCTGCTGATACCGCCGGCCCTCGCGGCGCAGGTCCGGCACGAAGGACGACACCGTCCCCTTAGCCACAAACGTGTAGCCGTAGCCGGTCAGGGTCAGCTTGAATAGCGCGCCTCTGGAGCCTTGCAGGCCTAGGGGCTTGCAATGCCGATGAACGGACTGCCCTAGCTGTTCCCGAAGAAGGCGGGGGAAGTCATTAGCGGCGATCGGATGGTGGACACCGTCTCCTAGCCGGCGGTGTGACGCGACGTTCGGACAGTTCCCATCTAGGGGACTTCCTCTCTTGAGCCCTATCAGGCATGCCTGCGTGCAGTACCGCCGGACACGGCGTTCTTTCTTATGCGACCTTCTGGAGCTTCCCCTATTTGCTGATGGTTGCCCTTTGCTGCCTGTGCTGACTGCTCCTGGTCTTGACCCAAATGCTGTCCTAGGTAGGGATGCTGTCTGAGGCATACCTATGGAGTCATCTTGATGATCGTCGCTGTCTCTAGTGTCGCCTTCGTTCTTGTCTTCGCCATCTTGCTCCATGTCTTCATCTCCATCTTCGTCATCTTCCTCTTCGTCATCTTCCTCTTCATCTTCCTCTTCGTCGTCTTCGTCATCATCTTCTTCGTCGTCATTGTCATCGTTGTCTTCGTCGTTTTCATCATCTCCATCTTCGTCTTCGCCGTCGCCATCTTGCTGAACTGCGGCGGGCTCGTTCCTTGGCCGAAGGGTGACAGCTAGAACACCAGGAATAGCAGATGATGATGACTCTTGAGAGGCAGACTCCTGAGACGCCCCAGTCCAAGATGGTGACGACGTTTCCACCTCCACTACTTCGTCTGGCGGCAGGTGACTGATGGCATCGACAGCGTGCCACCTCTTTATCTGCATTTTCGCCTGCTCCGCCATGACCCGCTAACTTTTGCGGTTTTTCCTGGACTTAAAGGACATTAAGCAGAAGCTGGCCACCTGGCCAACCGCGGAGTAAAAGAGACCGTCTTTTCCTCCCACACCCACGTCGTCCTTAGGTACAACCATGTGGTAGTATAGCCTCTTAAAGTACTTCTCCTTACCTTTAATCCGACGGATTCGAAGGAAAACGAACGCCTCCGCAGTGGTAAGGTAACTATACTCATAGCCTAGTTTAATCATGTAGTCGAATGTCTGTGTTATGGCCTTTGCAGCGATTTCTTCCCCACTGTCTGCATCTCCTGAAATGGCTTTTTAGCACAGTCCAGGTGTGTCGAGTGCTCTTCGGAGGTCACCGACGGAGAGCTTATGTGGTGGCTTGTGCTCAATGATGAATGCATAGACTTCCTCGTCTTCTTGGTTTTCTCTTGGCCGAAGATGGATACAAATCCTGTCATTCAGCAGTCTTGTCTGTAATTCCTTATCGGTAAGGCTGTTCGTATGACTTGGAAACCTTACCCCATGGCCAACCGCAAGGTCTTCGCCTTTTTACGGCGCTAATTCGACCAGTTCGGATAAAATGCTCCTGACTGGGTCCTCCACCACGAACCGTTGATGGATCCTAACGTCATCCTCACAGGAAAGCGGGTCTCGACATGCAACATTGCCTATACCTCTAATGATGGTACTTGATTCGAAAACTCGCGGAGTTTCCCCCCTAAGAGGATGGAAAACGTTCCAGATTTCGTCGTAGTGCTCCCGCAGGGTTGCCTCGCAACCTCTCTAGTGAAGGATGTTTTCAGGATAGTATTTCCCTTCGACAGACGTGGTCCCCGTTGTAGACTGTCCTGCGTCTGCCACACGGAGGTTTCTAGTGCCGGATTCGTGATAAGACCGTAGACATTCCTCGAGTGTTGTCTGCTGGAGCTGCTCGTCCTTCTGCTTCAAGCTCTCGTCCTTCTGCTTCAAGCTCTCGTCCTTCTGCTTCACAAGCTCCTCTGCCTTCCTCCTCTTATTCTCTTCCTCTACCACTCGTTGCTCTAACACCCTTTTTAACCGCCGTACCTCTGCTAATTCCTAGGCCGTAGTCCGAGGGTTCATAGGCGGATTAGCCTCGGATTTGTCAATGTCCATGTCCATCGTGTCGCGTCATCTTATCGCTGTCGTCTCGCAGCGTCGTGCTGTCTGTGATTCTGTGACGGATTTGTTGTTAGGTCGAAATTCGGTGCCTTCCGCGTCGCGGTTGCCTCGGTGTTGCGGCACGAGGGGACTGTGGAATGTTACTTGCATTCGGACGAGCTGTTGCGAGTGAGTAAATGTGGAGGTTAAAAACGTCGATTCCCCAACTCTAGTGGTTGAGTTCGCACGAACTACCCCGCGCCAAGGACCTGATGGCCAATCATTTAGCTGGCCCCACCGTCTTATGCCTGCGGGGAAATAAAGGAGAGCGCGGCTGCTTTCTGACCATCAGGTCGTCTAAATCTCCCCTCTCCCCCACCTCCCACATTCAAAAGTAGAGACTTACGAAATCTGAACAGAGTGGGACCGGGGTTTTCCCAAGCATTTTGTACAATGACGTGCCGAGGAATTTTGCGCGGGGCTTTGGCACAGGCGCAGCAGCTTCGTGGTTGGAAGCGGGGATCAGTGGGAATCAACTTGCCCTAGATATCACACTACATTTGTGGCCGAAATGAACGTCTCTTTGCAGCAGATTAGGAAGGCGATACATGCCGCGCAGAGTTGGCCCACAATTATTAGGGTCCACAGGGACGTTGAGCATTGGACCTGCGGCGGCTCACCCGCTTTGCCACACTCCGCGGTACCATGGGTGGACCACACAGGACTGACTTTAAGTGGACCCAGGATTGGGCACCAACGGCAAGCCCCCCGAACCTCCGTCCTTAAGCACTGACCACTGCATTAAAATCCCGCTTCGGCGGAAGGGTGCCGGCAAGGGCGCGGGCGCGACCGACCGGCTGAGCAATCTCAAGGCCGCGACACGGATTTCGACAGCCTACCGGGTGTCGGGCCGGTGCTAGTGCGGCACAGCATTGACGGCCAAGGGCAGGTTCAAGGCAGGTTTAAGGCGGTCGGCGATCTGCGGAGGCGGGATCGGCAGCTCGAGGACCCGGCAATTGTGTGATGCCCGGGATCCTGGCATGACTCGGCGATCGGCGGCTTCGGTGGTGTTCGTCCTTCATCCGAAGCTGGTCCGGGACGTCGGCTTTATATGGTTTGGGATTAGCTACGGACAGTCAGCCTGGCCACAGTGCCGGCCAACTTGTTGATTATATTGGCGATAGCGGCCTCGCTGTGCGGTGTCACCGTGGCTGTGGTGCCGCCGATCTAGGTCGGCGCGTGTTCAGTTAGTGGTTCGGCCGAGGCATTAGTCGCCGGAGCGGTTGGCGTGATCCCCCATCTTTTCGATGCTGTGCGTAAAGACACGCCTAACGTCACCTCTTGCATGGCCGAATCGATCGGGGCTTCCATACGGAATTCAGATAGTTAATTTGCATTAGAAAAGAATAAGTGCCTTCTTAGAGTCCACATCGATAACGATACACGATGGCTTTCGCAGTTCTATATGATACGACGAATGCTCGGGTTATGACCGTTCTGCGATGAGTTCCTCCACCGAGTCAAACGATTAGACCTCGAGCCCGAGCCGCCTTATGTCAGGAGAGACATTCAGGCCTTTCGCGATTTGCTTAAGGACTTCTATGTCATCGTCAAGGACCTCGAGGGCGATAGCCAGATTCGTACACGACAGCACGGCGATGAGCGTCGCCTTGGTATAGTTGGGCATGTGGTCATGGCATTCGAGCCTAGATACAAAGAAGTCTGGATACATATTAACCTGGGCTGGACTAAAGCCAACAAATACTACACCCTCCTTAACAAATCGCTAGTCTGCTATGCCGCCGTCGCGAGAGACCGGCCGTCAGACCTTCCTCAAGGACAGGTGGCCAGACAGGACCTAGCTCTACAAAGCTCACATGATAGCCCAGAGGCTATGGGATACAGGATACCGTCATCTCTCAATTGACGACTCGTCGTCTGAAGTCGAAGTCGATCAGCCTTGCCCAGCGAAAAAGGTGTCGGCACTTGAGGAAATTTCGACAGTCTTGTCGCATCGGTCCACAGCTTAGGCACGGCAGCCCTTAAGGACGACTTGACGAATACACTTGTTAGAAGTCTGATGTACAGCCGGGTGGCAAAAGATGTGGAGGATCCAATTGAGTACTGGGTTTACAAGCGACTCGAATGCCTTCAGCTATCTAAGATGGCCTTGGACGTTATGACGGAGCCGGCGCTACCTCCTGCGCTACTACTGTCGCGGTCCTGGTAACCTAAAACCTGGGCGAAGGCCTTTGTCCGCTTCTCGTGGCGTTCGTTAATCAGGACCTCAGCCTCGCTGTCTTCTGCCCAGAGCTCGGTCTAGTAGCAGGGAAACCGCTGGCCAGATCTCTAAATGCGACCGCAGGCCTGCTTCACGTCAGCCTCGATAAAGGGCAGGTCGAAGAGGATGCCGTGGTTCGCCTTCCGGAGGCTATTAATACCAGTGCCGCAGGTGCTGACGGTGGCAATGAAAAGCGTGGGCTTTCTTAGGCTGTCGATCAGGATATTGTGGAAGGCTGCGTCGATTGCCTTCTTGCCGGCCGGCGTGGCCGCAGAGAGCACTATAACGACCTCCCACTAGCTTGACCAATGCTTGTTTGCATACGCGGCGATGATGAGTGCGATGCCCGGCCGCGAGGTGAAGACGTAGGCATGCTTCTTTAGCGCCGGCCAGCCGTACCCCTCCGCGGCGACGTCGCTACGCGCCAGGTCGAGGCAGCGCTCTAGCTGCTTTATCTTTCCGCTGCCGCTCGTGATGGTGTCGATATATCGGCCGACGGTATGGGTAGCGCGACCCTCCCTCGTGACCACGGCGTCGTTCATCGTGTCGCGATTAAGCTACGCCCTTAGGTTAAACGAGAGTTCGTCGGGAAGGTCGACGATGCCGGGGAACGACGCGAGCTAGAGCGTTAGCGTGAACGACGAGTTAAAACGGGCGAACTGGAAGAAGCGGTCCTATAAGGCTGCGTCGCTCGCGGCTAACTGCTTCTTAAGCTTAACGTAAGCCGCTTAACGCTACGTTGTTATTAGCTCGCCTACCTTACGTTAAAAGTCGTCCCCGCTCGCCCTCGCGGACCTGTAAGGGATTCACTTAGAGTTAAGCGCGGGCAGCGGCAGTAACACCTCGCCGTGGAATAAGTCCGTTATCGTGCGGAGCGTTATAACACCCTTAAGCAAATCGCAACACACGTTAATAGCCTCGCTGTATTTATTTACGTCTTTCGGCACGCCCGTCTTCACGGTAAGATCGATCGTTTGCGCGGCATTATAGAACAAGTTTAGTTAGTCGGGCGGTATAATGAGCGAGAGTACCGCATTAAGGCTTCGTTATAACGATATAAAGATCGGTGTCGCGCTTAATACCGTTAGCTTAAAGCTATTGCCCGAGCTAACCTAGCACCGGACCTCGTGCAGTGTCTTATATACGACGGTCGTCTTATCTTTAACGAGGTGAAACTCGTTTAAGATAACGAATCTCGGCGCTACCGCTTACGCTACGAGGTATAGCTATAACGACTTTCTTTACTACTGCTTTAGGTTATAAGTTTAAGTAAAGCAGTTACGGTCCCCGCCCTTCGCCGAGAGCGATGTTAAGCTGCTACTTATAACTATTAGCCGGTGCTTAAAGAGGAGTTATAATACTTAGTTAAGTGTGTATCTTATCCTTAACCCCGAGCCCGGCATAAGTAGGGGTGCCGCTTATTAGTGCCCCTTCTTCGGTGCCGCGTAGACCGGCCGTGCCTTAACGAAGTTTATTAAGATATCGTTTCGGACATTAAGCATAAGGGTGGAGTGTGTGCTTAGGTCGATAACGTTTATAAACGGAATCCGATCGGGACCACACTGGTTATCGTCGGATCTCGGCGGCCCTACCTGCTCATTTAAATACTAGGCGGCCTCTCGGGCGAACTAGCCGGCGACACTCGATAGCGTAAGGATGAACGATGGGCCGGGGCCTAGCTAATAAGCAATCTTGGATCCGAGTGAGCCGGCTACGCAGCAGCACTCGATACTCCACGGGTTGCTTAACGGATAAGGTTCCGTAATGCCCGGTTTGTTATGCCGGCGATGCGCGGCAGCCCCCGCGTCCTAAGCGGCGCGTGCCCGCTCCCGTTTAACTTCGGCTTAGTTAAGTTTTACTAGCCTTATAGCGGCGACCGCGGCTAGGCTAACGATGGTCTTTCTTAGCTTAGTGTCGAGCGCCACGATGCTACCATCGAGATGCCCGTTAAAGCTCCGCTGTAACAGCGTATAAACCGCCTCCATCTAGTAGGGGCGAAGGCGCAGTGTCGTCCTTAACAGCTTAACGCCCTGGTCGTGTGCCGTGCGCGCTTCGTCGTGGCAGAAGAACTGGCACGTCGCTGCTTAACGCTCTAAGTCGTCCACGGCTTTAAGCTCTACACGGAGATCTCGTAAAGGGTCCACCCCATTATATTTATCGCCTTCCTCGCTTAAGCCGTCGCTGTAAGAACCCGGTTCTGCTTGGTTGCAGGCGGCGACCATAGAAGACCGCTTAAACAGGTACTATACATCCGAGTCGTTATTTAAGTCTGGCAGCATATCGTCTTATTGTCCGTCTTTAAGGCGGTCGCTATCGCTGGCCTTATAGCGCGTCTTAAATATCTTACTAGCATCCCCGCTAATGTCGGCGTCGGCATCTTTACCGCTTTTTGTAACTATAGCGTAAAAGGGGGGAATAAGCGGCTTATTATCGGAGCTATCTTAATGATCGTCGCTCTAATGATAGTCGCCTTTAGCTTTAAACGTAACGGTGCCGATGTCGTTCGCCTCGGCTTTAGGCTCTTTAAGGCTAGCTTTAGGTAGTTAACGGGGGTTATTTTAGCCATTGCTCTTTGCGCTCGGCGGTTCCACTGTCGCGCCTGTCTTAGTGCGGTCGGGTCTGGGCGATATACTGTAAATGGTAGGGTTTAAATCGCTAGTTGACCCTTTACCATTGCCGGCCTACGAATCCGTTAGCGTGTCGTTGTTAGGTGCCGACGCCGCTCGAGCTCCGGGCTCCTCTTATTCCTGCTGCTTAGCAGACCAGGCGGGGTGTGTGCGGATGGCCACGCCGTCCGCCTTTAACGCGGCCACCTTATGGTGTCGTATAAAGCGGAAGGGTAGGACCTAGTCGCCGAACTCAGGGCTCTTATTAAGACCGAGGCGGCACGCGTTCATTAAGACCCGACGGAGAGAACCACCATTTTCGATAACGCCGTTCTTCTAATCGACGCCGGGTCGGCCGATGTCTGCCGCGAGGACTAGGTCGCTGGCGGTTAGGTCGAAGCCGGCTTTTGCCTGGAGGTCCTGGATTAGGCAGTCGGCGTTAATGTCCTCTGGGCACAAGTGCTCGCCCGGATGCCGCCTCTCTCTTGTCGACTAACGCGTTAAGGTGTTAATAAAGGTACCGCCGCCCGGCAACTCTAACACGATAACCAACTCGTTAAGATGGACTGCCTCGCTGCTTCCGCCATGGGCGGCCGGGCTGCTACCTTAAGGGGCGATTAGTAATCGGGTGCGTTTACGCGGGGAATTGGGTCCGGTCATATCGTTAGGCTCGCCGTGTGAGCGGCGCTTGTTTAGGCGGCCACCGTCCAGGTTCTAGCTGGAAGGCGGCGTTTGCGAGTGCAGATCACTGTTGCTCTCCATCACAGTGGTAATGATAAGGAGTTGCCTCGGCGGTGCGTGGCGGCTAGTAGCGGTGGGATAGATGACGGAGAAGTGACAGGCGCGTTAGAGTCGACTCGCGATCGTCCGGTCGGTTAGGAAATTCTGTAACCACGACCGACTTAGCAGGTGCGAGTCGAGGGCGAGGTTTACTTACCAGTTAGGGTCGAAGCGGCATTAGCGACCTGGCTTTTTCGACGCCTTAAGCTGATGCGAGTCGCGACGGGGAAGGCGGCGTAAGGCAATCGGTGGGCGAGGCGCTAAAGATTAGGAGCCCGCCGAAAATGAAAGGCGGTGAGAAACAGGTAGCAAGGCAGCGCGTGGGACTGTAGTTAAAGGAGGGAGCTGGCGGGGGGAGGGGCAGCATAAGAGTCAGTCTAAGTGGCGTCGCGATACGAAGCGGCACGCAAGAGTGAGGCATGAGCGACCTGGGCGTGTATGAGAGCAGGTTATATACCTAGCTGCAGGTCTGTGACATTGTGCTTAGCTAGAGCCTCTCTTTAGGTTTGTCTTTAACGAGAGGAGGCAGAAATAGCAGCTAAGCCGCGTTAGAATCGTAAGGGCAGCGCGTAAAGGTGAGGCATAAGCGATCTGAGTGTGTGTGGAAGTGGGCTACTTACCTGGCTGTAGACCTGCGACTGTGTACTTTGCTGAACTTCTTCTTTGGTTCGGAGTGTGTTGATGGAGTGAGCGAAGTGGCAGTCGAAGGAGGGAGCTTGCGGGAGAAAAGACGAGAGGGAACATAAAGGTTAGCCTAGGTGGCGTTGAAATTGCGAGGCAAAGGTGAAACGCAAGTGATCTTAAAGTCAGTGAAGGTGAGTTGCATGCTAGTGACTGCGTAAAGGTCGCCTCTTCGCGAGTATCGATCCGGACGAGACATTATGAAATGGTGCCATGTCCGCATGCTGCTAACGGACTTGTCTGGAAGAAGTAACAGCGACCGTGCTGCAAAGTTTGAATGCCCCTTCTTTGAGAGCTCCTTGCCGTGCCTCTGTGGCCGTGCAAAAGCCTGCGCCTCTCGCACGAACCACACACGTGGCTGTTAGTGATACCTGGCTCTAAGATTTCGAACTGCGCCGTGCTTCCAGAGGGAGAGGCAGGTACCAATCACTGACGAGTTTTATGCCTGAGGCAGCAAACTTGTCATCTACTTGATGAGGTAATCAAGTCACATGAGACGTCGTTGCCTGATGCCGCACGATTGCTGGCCCAGCTACGTCGCCTTCGTTGCCTGGCTCTTTGCCTACGTCGATGTTTCAACATGCAAAAGTGCTGGTTCCTTTAGATGGCTAAATGACCGTTTGATCCATCTTACCTCAGCCTGAGACATTGGTGCATACGATGGGTTTGGGCTGCTTTGTCCAGTGGCCGGGTG